>WBMW01001331.1:25816-46283 GCA_013396635.1 Penelope pileata
CCATTGGCCTCATTCTGCTGGCCTCATCCCGCTGGCCTCACCCATTGGCCTCACCCCATTGGCCTCATTCTGCTGACCTCATCCCCCTGGCCTCACCCGTTGACCTCACCCCATTGTCCTCACCCCATTGGCCTCATCCCATTGGCCTCATCCCATTGGCCCCCTCCTCCAGATCATCAATAAAGATATTAAACAAGATGGGCTCCAATACCAACCCCTGGGGGACACCACTCATGGCGGGACACCAGCTGGCTTTAATTCCACTGATCACAACCCCCTGGGCCCCCCAGCCAGTTCTTTCCCCAGAGAAGGGTGCACCCCTCCAGGCCATGAGTTGCCAGTTTCATTGGAGGGTGTCCAACCCCCCTCTGCAATTTTGCAGAATCGGAGTTCGCCAAAGGGATCGTGAAGATCGCGGAGTCGGGACGGAACGCCATCGTCCCTCAGGTAGGGGTCCTTGGGGTGCTCTGAGCTGAAACCCTACAGCAAAAAAACTCCCCAAAATGACATCCTAAAACCTTTCCGGGATGTTTCCTTTCCCCCTTCTGTAGGCTGACAACACGGGGAGGGAGGGGTTGGAAAATCAGGTGGAGAATTGGCAGGAGGTCAGCACCACGTCCTGCAGCATCAAAGCTTTTCTCCCAGCATCCTGCAAGCTGAAATGCCACCCGCTCATTTAATGCTTTTTTAATTATTTATCTTCATTTCCAGCCTGGTATGAGGCTGTTTTCATTCTAGAAGGAAAACAAAACCGATAAGCGCTGGTGTTCCCACTTCTTGCTGCTCAGATCCAAGGCCATTGCTGCGATCCTGGCCGTAGGTGACGATATCTCTTGGATTTAGCGGTTCTCCATTGTTTTGCCCCATTTTTTTTTTGCTTTCTGCAGTCCAACATGCCTCTGCGGGGGCTCTACGCCATGGTCCTGGAGCACGACATCAAGATCGGGAACGCAGCCAGCGAGACGGTGGGGCTGCTCCAGCAGAAGGAATTCTACCAGGTGCCGTGTTTTGAGCCAGAGTTACCCAAAAATGAAACAGGGACAGGGCTCATCCTGGTCTTCATCGATGATTTAGCCTGGGTTTTGATCTATCCTGGTTTTTATCCATGATTTATCCTGAGTTTTGATTCATCCTGGTTTTTATTGATGATTTATCCTGGGTTTTATTGATGATTTATCCTGGTTTTTAGCTATGATTTATCCTGGTTTTTGATTCATCCTGATTTTAGCTATGACTTATCCAGGTTTTTGATTCATCCTGATTTTTATCTTTGATTTATCCTGGTTTTTATCTATGATTCATCCAGGTTTTTGATTTATCCTGCTTTTTAGCTATGATTCATCCTGGTTTTTATCTATGATTTATCCTGGTTTTTGATTCATTCTGGTTTTTATCTTTGATTTATCCTGTTTTTTGATTCATCCTGGTTTTTACCGATGATTTTTCCTGGTTATTGATTCATCCTTGTTTTTATCAATGATTTTTCCTGGTTTTTATCGATTATTTATCCTGGGCTTTTGATTCCTCCTGTTTTTTTATCAATGATTTATCCTGGTTTTCATTGATGATTTATCCTGGTTTTTGATCTATCCTGGTTTTTATCGATGATTTATCCTGGCCTGGGTTAAGGGGAGGAGAGAAGGGAATAAAACCCAGAGGGAAGAGGAAACATCTTGCAATGTTTGCATCCTGCTGCCATGCCCTCGTCTGTCAGATGCTTTTTGAATTTGCCACCCTAACTGTGATCCCTCTGCAGCCTCTGTCAGCCAAGAAGAACGAGATCGAGAAGTGGAGGAAAGAGTTCAAAGATCAGTGGACAAAGGAGCAAAAGAGAATGGTGAGGGGCTGAAGGGTGGGGGTGAGCTTTGGGTCAACCCCAGCTCAAAACACTGAACAAAAATCCCAAAACCATCCCAAAATAATGCAAGATGCATCCTGCTAAGAGCTCCATTGGGACACCCAAACCTTGGGAGCAGAGGAAGGGGTGATAATATCCGTAACGCTCACCTGAACCAGGAGACGGGTGCTTGCCTCGTCCCGAAATCTCCCTTTGCCTCTTCCAGAACGAATCCCTGTCCTCGCTGCGTAAATCCCGCCTGCAATACGTGCAGCGCTGCGAGGAGCTGGAGAAAGCCAAGCACCTGAGTGCCAAGGCAGAGGACGAGTACCAGAACGCGGCCATCGTCAGCCCCAGCAGCGCCAGCAAGCACCTGGAGAAGCGGCGGCGCTCCTGCGAGGAAGCGCAAGCCAAGGTAGTGATCTTTAAGGACCTTTCCAACCCAAGCCATCCCATGATCTTTAAGGACCCTTCCAACCCAAGCCATCCCGTGATCTTTAAGGACCCTTCCAACCCAAGCCATCCCGTGATCTTTAAGGACCCTTCCAACCCAAGCCATCCCGTGATCTTTAAGGACCCTTCCAACCCAACCCATTGTAGGATTCCATTGTTCTGTGATCTTTAGGGACCCTTCCAACCCAACCCGTTCTAGGATTCCATGGTTCTATGACTTTTAAGGACCCTTCCAACCCATTCCATGATTCTGTGTTCTTTAGGGACCCTTCCAACCCAACCCATTGTAGGATTCCATGGTTCTATGATCTTTAGGGACCCTTCCAACCCAACCCATTCTGTAATTCCATGGTTCTATGACTTTTAAGGACCCTTCCAACTCATTCCATGATTCTGTCTTCTTTAAGGACCCTTCCAACCCAACCCATTCCATGATTCTGTCTTCGTTAAGGACCCTTCCAACCCAACCCATTCCATGATTCTACGACCTTTAAGGACCCTTCCAACCCAATCCACTCTACAACACGACAAGGACCCTGGCGCCAGCTGCCATCATTCCCCGTTTCCTCCCCATTTTGGTGACTTTCTCCCCCTTTCTCGCCGCACGCAGGTCCAGGAGACGGAGGCTCTGTACAAGACGTGCATCAACGACGCCAACTTTCGGCGCCAAGAGCTGGAGAAGGTGCGGGCGCGGATCGTCTCCCACATCCGGAAACTCATTTACCAAGGAGACGAGGTGCTGACGTGGGTAAGTGCACCTTCAATTAATTAATTTCTCCTGCAATCCTCACGGCAGAGAAAATGCTCTTTGGGATAAGACCTTTGTGCTCTTTTTTTGTTTTGTTTTATTTTGGAAATGCCCCCTATCGGGCCATTCTCTGGCGGGTGAAATTGGGGAATTCTGGGGGAACTTTCTGCTCAAACTGCTCTCAGAGAGTGAAAATTTTTCAGTTTTTCAGTTCTCAATTATTGCTGCTGCTTGGAGGACAGAAGTGCATAAAAAAACAGGAGGAAAACAAACCAACAGGCGGAAAGAATTTCTGTCCATCCTGTAGAATGGAATAATAGCATTAAGCAGAAGCGTTGTAGAATGGGTTGGGTTGGAAGGGTCCTGAAAGGTCATAGAACCATGGAATCATGGAATGGTTGGGTTGGAAGGGACCTTAAAGATCATAGAACCATGGAATCATAGAATGGTTGGGTTGGAAGGGTCCTTAAAGGTCATAGAACCATGGAAACGTGGAATAGGTTGGGTTGGAAGGGTCCTTAAAGGTCATAGAACCATGGAAACATGGAATAGGTTGGGTTGGAAGGGTCCTTAAAGATCATAGAACCATGGAATCATGAAATAGGTTGGGTTGGAAGGGTCCTTAAAGGTCGTAGAACCATGGAAATGTGGAATAGGTTGGGATGGAAGGGTCCTTAAAGATCATAGAACCAGGGAATCATGAAATAGGTTGGGTTGGCAGGGTCCTTAAAGGTCGTAGAACCATGGAAATATGGAATAGGATGGGATGGAAGGGTCCTTAAAGATCATAGAACCAGGGAATCATGAAATAGGTTGGGTTGGCAGGGTCCTTAAAGGTCGTAGAACCATGGAAACGTGGAATAGGTTGGGTTGGAAGGGTCCTTACAGATCAAAGAACCATAGAATCATAGAATAGCTTAGGACAGAAGTGATCTTAACGCCGATCCAGTGAGGTCCAAAGGAAGAAAAAGCACCTGGGCAAAAAAAAAATCATTATTTTTTTCCTCCTTTCCCCTGTAAGGTCACGTTACGGATGTTTAAGCAGAGGCAGACTCAGTCCGAACAGATTCCAGTGGGATACCAGCACCTGTCCGAGGTCTGCAAGCCCTACAAAGTGGGGGAGAAATACCTGGAATTCATCCAGGCTCTGCAGAAGAAAGACATCCACATGGAAGTGTTTGAGTTCGAGCCACTCGGAGGGCAGAGGTAAGAAAAAATAGTGGGAAATCTGAATCCTGGCTGAAAATCAGAAATAATTCTGTATTTTTACCGATATTTTCATAGCTCAACGCAACTTTAATCTCCTTGAGAACTCAGTTTGTGGCTGACAGCTGCAGGAAGGAGATGCTCCAGCCATAAATGATGTCAGTGAGGGATTTATTCCTTACTCTGCACTTCTGGAAAACTTTGCAACCCCTTTGCAGGTCTCCTCCCAGCAGCAAGAAGAAGAGCCCCTGGCATCACACGGGATGCGGGGCTGCGGAAGATGCATCCAGGAGGCAGCTGTCCCCCAACGGTGAACAGAGTACGTTGGGGGAAGAAAGGTGGATTTTGGTGTGGGTTTTGACCCAGAGTTTATGGGCAAAATGCAGCCAGAGCCACGTGGGTAAAACCAGCCTTGATTGAGGCTCAGCTGAATTCGGATTAGGGTCAGGGTTAGGGTTAGAGTTAGGGTTAGGGTCAGGGTTAGGGTTAGGGTTAGGGTTACTTTTAGGGTCAGGGTTAGGGTTAGGGTCAGGGTAATGGTGAGGGTTAGGGTTACTTTTAGGGTCAGGGTTAGGGTCAGGGTAATGGTGAGGGTTAGGGTTACTTTTAGGGTCAGGGTTAGGGTCAGGGTTAGGGTAAGGATCAGAGTTAGGGTTAGGGTCAGGATTAGGGTTAGAGTTAGGTTTTGGGCCAGGGTCAGGCTTAGCATCAGGATTAGGGTTAGGGTCAGGGTTATGGTTAGGGTTAGGGTTACTTTTAGGGTCAGGGTCAGGTTCTGGGTCAGGGTCTGGGTCTGGGTCACGGTCAGGGTCAGGGTTAGGTTTAGGATCAGGGTTATGGTTAGGGTTAGGGTTACTTTTAGGGCCAGGGTTAGGGTCAGGATTAGGGTTAGGGTCAGGGTTAGGGTCAGGGTTAGGGTCAGAGTCAGGATAACCAGCAGGAATTGTGGTAGGGGATGACCTATAATGCATCCCCTTGTAGAGCAGAAGATCATTTTTGGCGATTCTTTGCCATGACCCCAATTGCTGGGGCTGTTTTGTCACCACGTCCACCTCCTGCAGGTACGACCAAATCCCTCTGCAGCGACACCGAAAGCCTCGGTGGGAGCTGTGAATCCCGGTCACTGGACTCTCCCAGTTCTAGCCCAGGTGAGAGCTGCACAATATTAAAAACCCCCAAAAAAACAAAAAAAAAACAACTAAAAAACAAGGATGGAACTAAGGAATACGCCGACCCTCTAAGTGGGTCGTGGGGATGAGAACAGCCCTTCATCTTTTCTCTCTTCCCAAGGAAACTCCAACAGGAAATTGTTGAAAGCTTCCTCCACGGGCACCATGTCCTCCTCTGATGACTTTGAGGAGAGAGATTCGTTGCAAACTTTTGAAAACGGTGAGAAAGGCAGATTTTTGACTCAGGAGATGGGAAGTGTGCTTCCCTGACCACACATCAATTCCTTTTCACGTTTTTTGTGCTTTTTCTGCAGAAAATGGCACCTCCCAGCAGCAGTTTAGGAACGCTCTCCTCTCCAGCGCGGCGCAGACCCATCGGCTCCGGAAGCTGCGGGGACCGTCCAAGTGCAGGGAGTGTGACAATTTCATGGTCAACGGCTTCGAGTGCGAGGAGGTGAGAGGTTTGCTGCTGGTACAAAGCTGGGAGGAGTGGTTGATGCCCAAGAAGGTCGTGGTGCCATTGAGGGAGACCTGGGCAGGCTGGGAGTTGGGTGGAGAGGAACCTGGTGGGGTTCAACATGGGCAACTGTAGGGTTCTGCACCTGTGGAGGAGCAACTGCATGCATCAGTGCAGGATGGGGCTGAGCTGCTGGGAAGGAGCTCTACAGAGAAGGACCTAGGGGTCCTGGTGGCCAGTGGTTGACCAACTGTTGGCCAACAGTTGACCATGAGCCAGTGGTGTTTCCTGGTGGCCAAGAAGGCCAATGGTGTCCTGATGGCCAACAGTTGACCAATGGTTGACCATGAGCCAGTGGTGTTCCCTGGTGGCCAAGAAGGCCAATGGTGTCCTGGTTGACCAACAGTTGACCAACTGTTGGCCAACAGTTGACCATGAGCCAGTGGTGTTCCCTGGTGGCCAAAAACACCAATGGTGTCCTGATGGCCAACGGCTGACCAACAGTTGACCATGAGCCAGTGGTGTTCCCTGGTGGCCAAGAAGGCCAATGGTGTGCAGGGCTGCATTAAAGGAGCGTGGCCAGCAGGGAGAGGGAGGTTCTCCTCCCCTCTGCTCTGCCCTGGGGAGGTGACGTTGGGAGCACTGGGCCCAGGACTGGGCTCCCCAATTCAAGAAAGAGAGGGAACCTCTAGAGATCATCCATGGGAAGGCTACAAAGACAACTGGAGCCTGGAGCATCTCCCTTAGGAGGAAAAGCTGAGAGCTCTGGGGCTGTTCAGCCTGGAGAAGAGAAGACCAAAACTCAAACAAGATTTTGACTGCTGCTGGAGGGCAGCTGCAGCAGAACTCGGGGCGATTTCTGCCGTTTCAGTGCTACCTGACCTGCCACAAGAAATGCCTGGAGAACCTGCTGGTCACCTGCGGCCACAAGAAGCTGCCCAACCGAGTGCCTCTTTTTGGCATCGATTTCACCCAAGTCCCTCGAGACTTCCCGGAGGAGGTTCCCTTCATCGTGGTGAAGTGCACCTCGGAAATCGAAGCTCGTGCCCTGGGAGTGCAGGTGAGCCCTGAGTTCTTCTGCTGAGCATCTCCTCCTCCCTGCTCGGGCTCCGTAGCCGCAACGCCTGCCCTCTCCTCCTAGGGGATCTATCGGATAAGCGGATCCAAAGCCCGGGTGGAAAAGCTGTGCCAAGCGTTTGAGAACGGCAGGAGCCTGGTGGAGCTCTCCGAGCACTCCCCCCACGACATCACCGGGGTCCTGAAGCATTTCCTGAAGGAGGTGGGGACCAAAGCTCTGCTCCCAGCCCACCCCATCCCCCAGCATCGGACCATGGGGATGAAGTAACTCGCACTCTTCCTCCTCTCGCTGCAGCTTTCGGGACCGATTCTTCCACACCAGCTCTACAGCCATCTCATGGCCCTTGCCAAAGAGCTGCAAAAAATTGGGGAAGAGAAGATGGACGGCACGGGCTTCCCATCGGATCCCATCCAGAGCATGAAGGACCTGCTGAGCAGATTGCCTGGAAGCAACTACAACACCCTGCGGCACCTCGTCGCACACCTGTACAGGTGAGGAGCACCAAGGAGGGGGAAAAACAATAATAATTCATGGGAAAGAGGGGCTTGCAATTAGGAGAAAGCCTTAATGAGCAGGGGTCGAAGCTCCTTGCTGGAAATTCTTTATGAAGTGCAGAGCAAGAGGTGGAGTAGTGAAATAAATCAGGTCCCTTCCATCCAGCTCCCAGGAATCACAGAATTGTAGGGGCTGGAAGGGAACTCTAGAGATCATCGAGTCCAACCCCCAAGAAATGTTGGAGCTGCACCATCCAGAGAGACCCAGGCAGATTCCGTGCATGGAAACCCTGGAGAAAAATCTCCACGTTGGCTCTTTGGGCTGTAAAAGATGGGGATTTTCTCTCTGCTGAGAAATGGGGGGTTGGTGAGTTCCATTTCTATACTCAATGCATTTGGGCAGCCCCTAATGGAGCGTTTCCCTCTCCTCCAGGGTGGCAGAGAAATACGAAGAGAACAAAATGTCCCCAAATAATTTGGGCATCGTCTTCGGGCCCACGTTGATCCGGCCGGGCTCGGGGAGCGACGTCTCCATGTCCTGCCTCGTGGATTCCGGGTACCAAGCGCAGATCGTGGAGTTTCTCATCCAGAACTACGAGAGGGTTTTTGGGATGGAGGAGGAGCCGCCTTCATCCTTCTCCCTCGGGTGCGAGAATCCTTCGCAGGAAGCGGCGGCGGAAAAGGACGAAGGGCATCAGAGCCCAAAGGCAGCCCAGAATCCAACTCTGGAGGTAGAGATCCCAGACGCCGAGCTGGGCTTGCTGACCCTACTGTAGAGCTAAAGACCTTTTTGCACAAAAAAAAAATATATAAAAAAATTCACGTTTGTTATCAGAGGGTTACTCCAAAGGGAAGGAGCAGAGAGCTTGCTGCACATGGAGGGGGAAAAGTGTTAAAAAATCGAAGCTCGGCAGCTTCTCACATCGCTTTTTGGCTCCATGGTGTAGATCCCAGCCATGCTGGGGAATTGGGGGATTTTCCCTGCTCACTTCCAGGACTTTGGAAGCAGCCATGGGCACATCAGCCCCACAGGTTCCTGGTAGAACCCTGCAGGGCTCTGCTGCATCCCTGAGCCATGCCCATGGATCCTTTTTATTTTTTATTTTCTATTTTTTTCCCCTCCTTCTGCTACCGAGGGCTCAGAGTTCTTCCTGATATCCCCACAACCCTTCACACATCCTTCACAGCACTCGGCAAAAAGAAAAAAAGCCCAACAAATCGGCATCCCCTCCCAGCTCTCTCCTTTTCACAGCTCATTCGATGAGCAAAGAGGAGGAAATTGCTTTCGTCCGGGGAAGCCAAAGGGAATCAGAGCCCAGTGTGGGGCTTTTGGGTGGATGCTGATGTGCAGCAAAGCCCAGGATTGCAAGGACCACATCGGGTGCAGGAATGCTGCTTTCTCTGCAGCTCCAGCACGTTGAGGAAACAGAAATCAGAAAACCAGTGATGACAGCTGGAAAAAACCATCACCAGCATTGGCACAGATCAATTGCTGCGGGCAGAAATCCTGCAGGATTGATAAACCTTGAATCTTTGACCTTGAATCTATGAATCCATGATTCAAACCTTCAGGGGAAGCACTGTGGGATACTCACAGCTTTTGGCTTTGGTTGTTTCCAAGGGCATTTCCCAAAGTTCTGCAGTTCTCCAACCTTCAGAGCGTGGAGCTGCTCCTAAGGGCTCTCTCGGGTCGGGATGAATAAAACTTCTGGAGTTGGGTGCCCCGGTCCTCGTGCAAAATCTCACCTTGCTTCCACGTTCCCTGCACCCATCCCTCACCCTTCGTTTGCATTTATTAGAATTTCATCCTCGTTAGGGTGCTGTGCTAACAGCTTGGCTTCTGCCCTTTCCCTTTTTTGCTCTGCGGTGTCACATGGAAATCTCAGCTCAGCGACCGCTTTGGGGCTCATTTTGGGACAGCTGGGCTCTGCCAGCTCAAAAAAAACCCCTAATTCTTCTCCACACCCCCAATTCCCTGCAGGGTTTTAACCAACCTCAGGGGAATCAGAGCTTTTTCAGCTCAAGCATTCACCTCCCTGCACTACAGAGGGCGAAGCGGGGGCTGATGAGAGCTCCATGCAAACCCTCCTGGTTTTTTTCCAACAGATTTTCTCCTCCAAGCAGGGTTTAAACGCGGCCCCGGTGCCTGATGCTGCCTCATCTTGCAGGGAAGCCAGCAGCCAGCTGCTTCTGCAGAGAGCTCCCAGCTCGGATGCCGGAGGTAAACGAAGGCTGGAGGTTGCTTTGTGCAATGTTTGCTGCTTTGCACGCCTGCAGAGCATGCAAAACCCTTCCCAGCAGCTCTGGCTTTGCACAGAGCCCAGTGCACAGCAACAGCTGCTCGGCACAATCGCTGCTGCCATCAGGAAGGGTTTTTCCCTCAGCCCTTGGGCCAACTCTCCTGGCTTTGATGCATTGAGAACAGCTTGACAAGGCGACTCTGCTCCGTGCCTTGTGCCTCTTGCATCTTGCAATTGCTATTAATTAACAAAGCTGTTAGAGGGGGAGTTTTCACCGGGCGACGCGGCAGAGCTTTCAGCATCCTGGCACCAAAAGAAACGAAATTATTTGGTTTGGTAACCACATTGCATCACAGTTAGATAAATTTCTGATTTTTTTTTTTGTTGTTGTTCAGAGCTGAACACCAGCACTGGCTCTGAGCTGGAGGACCTGGAAGATTCCATGCAGGAGAAGACGGACAGCGACCCGGACACCGGCCTCGGGACGCAGCCCCGGGGCCACTTCAGCCGCCAGCCGGTGAAATACAACCGAGCCCAGCCCAAAGCAAGAGCTGTCATCCCCAAACCTTCCAACCTGCCTTTGAGGGCCACCACGGTGCCCAACGGTGGAGAGGGCAACGTTGATGATGGCAGCTCCGCAGCGAAGGAGGTCCTGGAAGGGAGAACGAGGAGCACGACCAGCTCGCCGGACGCGAGCGCGCTCAGGCATCGCTCGGGAGGGAAACAGCTGAAACATTTTGAGATCACCGAGGAGACAGCCAGGATCATCTCCAAGTTTCAAGGTGATGATGCTTCGGTGTCCGCTGAATCTTCCTTGGAGGCTGCGGAGAAAGCAGCAAAACTCAGCCCAGGGGCAGAGAAAATCCCCTAAAAGTGATGAAAACAGCAGAGAGGGCTGAAATCCCACTGAAATCCCACTGAAATCCTGCAGAAATCCTGCAGAAACCCCACTGAAATCCTGCAGAAACCCCACTGAAATCCTGCAGAAATGCTGCAAAAAAGGAGCAGCAAAGGGTGGGAATAGCATCCCAGTGTTTGTATTTACAGTGCTGGAGGAAAAGCTTCTGCTGGGGATGACCTGGAGGCTTGGAGCGAGCCCAAGATTTTCTCATTTGTTAAAAATCAACCCTCCCCCAGCCCAAATTTTCTCTTTTTTGCCACGTGCCCTGCTCAGCACGGAGCAAAGGAAACACAGATTTGTCCGGGCTGAAGGATGCAGCCAGGCAGGAGGCAGCAGCTGCAAAAAGCAGCGATTTTCCCCCATTTTTATTTCACGTTTTTCAGCGTGGTTCCAACAGGACCTGGGCACAGTGGATCACTCTGGATGCACTTTGCTGGAGTTTCCACTTCCATCAGCACAGATAAAGGGGAAAGGCACTGCCACACAGCTCCCAGCTCCCCAAAATATCCATTTTTTTGCTCTGGAATCAGCTCGGTTTGCAATATCTGCAATATTGGTGCTGCCAGGAAGGGGATGAAGAACAGAGAAAATTCAGCCTCAAACAACATCACCTTGGCTGGGTCTGCATCTCACCCCCAAAATCCTCATTTCAGTGGATTTTTCTGCAAAAAAACTGCAAAGTGAGGCAGGGGATCCTGTCCTGCAGTGCCATCTCGTGACAGGTGGAGGATGAAATTCTTCCTGTGATTCTCATTCCTGGGGATAGCTGTGTGCAACGGGATGGACAATATTACACATTCCCTTGGTGTGCACAGCACAAAATTCCAAAAAAAAACCCATGCAAAATTCTGCACTGGGGTCATTTTGAGGGATTTCTACCAGCTGCAAAGACCCTGGGCCATGCACTAAAATGCAAAAGGAAATTTCTGCTTTCCAAAAGCAAAAAGCAAACATTTCCCCAAGCAGCTGCAGAGCCCTTCCAAGCCTCTTCCACCTCGTTGACATTTTGGTCCTGTTTCTTACCAAAGCTGTAAAAAAAAAATAATGCTGATTTGGGATCTTTTTTTGTACAGTTTGCAGCTGTGTACATTTGTGAATATTTCGCTGTGCGTTCTCGCATCCTAAGTTATCGCGGAGCTTCTGTAATAAACTCCTGGGGGTTTAATTACTGCCTGTGTTTGGTTAATGAGACCAACGAAGCCTTAAGCAAACACTTTGTGGGCTCTTTTTGGAAATGCCACTCCAGGAAACAAAGCGGTGCTTTCCCAGAAGGAATCAGAATGGGAGGAACCTCAATGGGATCCCTGGGAAAATCTTTGCTTCCTTTTCCTGCAGAAAGAATTAAAGAGATTCGTCCCATGCAGGAGAAATGGGAGGGGATGGCATTTCTGCCCTCTGCTTTTGCTTGCAGAAATGCATGCAGAAATGTCAGTGGAGAAATCGCTCTGAACCTCGTAGCTGTGGTTGTTTGCTGCTTGCTGGGGATAAAGCACCGATCCCAGCCGGGGTTGGAGGGCTGGCAGCTCTCCCTTGCATGGGGAGAGCTTGGATGCAGAGGCAGAAAGATTCCTCCTCCTGCTCAGGATGGGGATTTGCTGAGGTTTGGTTTGGAAGGAGAAAGGCTGAATTTCAAACAAGCTTGGCAGGGAGGGGAAACATCATTTCCTTTCCTTCTCCCACCCCCTCGAGGCTGAGTCCTGGCTTCAAAGGAGAAACCTCGGCCCCAAAGGGCAGCACCGGTCCTGGGGCTGTGCTGGGAAACAGAATCTGCAATTAAAGATCTCGTGCTGAAATCAGAAAATCGACACCTTGGTTAATTGTAAGTGAAAAACAGAGATGCTCGTCTCTTGGAGAAGGCAATTAGAGGTTGTCGTTTGCTAATCACTGAGGGTTAATTGGGAGCAGGGGGGGTTAGGGCTCAACACTGCACGGAGCTCCAGCTGCCCCAGCAAGGGAGACTTGGCATCATCAAATCCACATTGCTCATCACTGCAGTTCTAAGAGCCCCAAACTGGGTGAAATTAATCAAGATTTGGCTGATTTTATTCCTCTGGGCATAAGGAAACATTTCAGGAGCGATCCAAAACCTTCACCTAATGGGGGATAAAAAAAGCTGTGATGCCATCACCAAGAATTTGGCTCGGCCAGGGCTGCCCCAAAGGCTGCAAGAGGAGGAACGTCCCTTGCTCAGGGACAGCAGCTGATTTTCTGTCCCCATTGCTCAGGACAAAGCTGCAGCCATGCTGCATCTGCTTATCCTTTAGCTGGAGGCTCTTCTGAGTTGGTTTTGTTGGGTTTTTTTGTTTTTTTTTTGCTTTCCAGACTTAAGCAGAAAGGCATGTTCGAGGCTTTTGATGGCTCTCCAGCCATCAGCTGCAGGCACGAAAGCAAATGAAGACACGGGGCGGGGGGAAGCGAGATTTCAGGAATAAATCCCCTAAAATCAAAGGTGCCTGTGGATTTCCCTGAGTTGCCAGCACGTGGAATGGGGACTCCACGGTGCTGGGTGGCAGCCAGGAACTGGGCAGCTCAGAGCAAGGGGCTGCAGCCTGCGGGAAGGGAATTTCCACCCCATTCTGCTTTGACACCGAGCTCAGAGCAAAGTTATCTTTGGGTGAGGATAAAGTTTGCAAACACAGCATCCCGGCTCGGTGTTAACCTCCTATACATGTGACATCATGCTGAGCCAGGCTGTTTTTTCTCCAAATTTCTGCCTTCAGCATCGCTCGGTGCAGGGTAATCTCCTCCTTCCTGTGTGAATTCGGAGAGGGGCCCCCAGCCCATCCCGGCTCCAAGCAAAACACTGCAAAGAGCCCTCGCTTCCCTCTTGGCTGCAAATGGTTTCCTTGAGTGCAGGAGGAAGACACAGCCCTGCAGGCACCAAAATCCCCTGCCAGGATCGTTACCTGGGGAGGGTGACAGCGTTGCCTTCCAGGACCTCGATGCATTTTCTGCCAAACTCCCACCCCACTTTCTCAGCTCGTTTCCATCCCTCTTAACGTGGGAAATGCACCAAGACCCAACATCGTGGTTTGCTTCAGCGGTTCCCGTGTTCACTCCATGATCTGAAGCACCCAAACCCAACCAGGGCAAACCAGGAGGAGCTGAAAGGAGGAATTTTCCCTTTTTTTTTTTTTTGTGATCCTGCAGCAATCGATTGCAAAGGGTTGCCAAGAAAACCCCTGGTGGAGGCAGGGCTGTGGTGGGTGCAGATTTCTTCCCTACTTTTTGTTGCAAAAACGCTCTTTGATGCTGCAAGGTTTGCAAACAGAGCTCTGCTCCACCTCCACGTTGGCTGCGTTTCAGCAGCTGTGGGTGCTCCAAAATTCCTGCATTTTGCATGCTGCTTCCCATCGAAAGACGTGGCCTGGAGTTGGGAGAATTCTCATTTTGCTGCTGTGATCCTGGGGGGGAACAGGGTGGGATTCTCCTTTTTGAGGGTTTGGGAATCATTGGGCCAGTTGGGATTTGGGAAGAATTAATGGAAGGAGCTGCTGCTCTGCAGAAGGAGGGAGGGGGGCAATGCTCCTTGCAGAAGGTTTTTAACATTCCAGGGATTCCAGGAGAGGGGTCACAGTAAAGAGGAGAGAGGAAGGGGAAAAGCAAAATAAATAAAAATCTTCAGCTTGTCACTGAGTCGCAGCTTAAAGAAAAAAAAAGAAAGAAACAAAACGTTGGCTTGAAGTTGGTTTGAAAATGCAAAATCTCCTAAAGCGATGAAATGAGCTTTGGGAAAAGAGAGGTGACATCAAGGGGAGGGGAACAGCTGTTGATTTTGGAAGTGTTTCCCTGCCAGGACTCTGCTGGGCACCAGAATGTGCTCGGATCTGCAGGCTGCACCCAGCTGCGGTTCCTCAGCTCCAGCAGCCTTGAACTGGGATGGGGGATGCTGCAAAATGCGCTGCAAACCCCTCCTGAAAGGGTTAAAAACTGCCAGCAATTAAAGGGTGAAAGGGCTGCAGTGGGGCTGGAGGTGATGGGTGCCTGCTCCCTTGTGCCTGGTGCTCAAACCCAGGTGATGGGAGGTGTCCGAGCTCAATTTTTGGGTGCAAAACATGAAGTTTTGGGGGTGGTTTTTGCAGGTAGCACCCTGCGAGGTTGAGACTGCACAGGGTCCTACGCCTCGTTAGTTCGGAGACAAATTAACGCATCTCAGGTCCTTCATCCAGCCCCAAAATGCGAAAAGAGATTTCCTATTCTGTTCTGCAGAGGTTTTTTTTCTTTTTTAATTACAAAACTACGAGAAAAATCGCTGCTGTTCAGCTCAGAAATATTCCTTCCCCTCCATATGGAAGCAGAAACAGCCGTGATGGCTTCACCCAAGCCCTGCTCCGACCCAAGGAAACGCTTCTTTGCAATTCTGTCCCCGCTCCTCATTCAGGACAAACATTTTCCTGCCCCTTTGCCAGCGCTGCAAACTCCCCGGGTCCGTGGGTGCTGAGCTGCTGGGATGGATCGTTGCCACCTGAGCTGGAACCGATCACCCTGAGCCTTTTTCCTGCTTGCTCTGGGTGTTTATTTATGCAAACACCTCCTCCGAAGCGAGCGCCGGGTTGAAATCTTAGACCGGTGCCATCCCCAAAATGATCGGGAGCCTCCTGGCCTGGGGTCTGCATCTCCCACCTCTGCTGTTTGGGCTCGGAGCCTCCAACCCCAGGGAAGGGCTGGGGGAAAGGAGGGTCTGCGAGCAAAGCCTGGAACCTAAACGGGGAAGCAGTGCCCCGGGGGAAGGAGGAGGATCAGCCCCGGCTCATTGCAAACAGCTCAGATTTCTCGCTGGGAGCCCGTGACCAAAGGGTTTGGCTCCCAGCGAGGATTTCTGGCTCTTTGTCAGGTGCTTTCTTGGTTCTTCTCTGTTGCAAGAAAGCAAGGCTGTTAACATTTAACTTCTCCAAGAAAGGACTCTGCTCATGCAACGTTTTGTTCTAAAATTCATAAAGAAACCTCGAGGACCCCGTTCAGGAACGGATACAGGAACTTGAGGGTGGGATCGCTGCTCTGAAGGTGCAGAATCTGCAAGCAGGTGGCACTCATTGGGTCTTTTTTAATTATTTTTTTGAACCCTGCGTGAGATTTATGGCATCAGTCCGACCTTTGGAGCCTGGAGGACGTAGAATGGAGCTTAGGGAGTTGGGTGCAATTTTCAGCTTCTGTAGGATTCAATGGATCCCCAGAACTTTCTCAGCCCCTTCTGTTCATCCATCTTTTCTGCTTCTGCTTCTTGGCTGTCCTCTTCTGTTAATGATTCCCCGGAGCTTTGGCCCTATCTCCTTCCCCTTTGTGTCTGTGTAAATCCCCTGTCTGCTTTAGGAGGGGTGAGCAGGCTCTGCCAGGCTGCATCTGGCTGGCAGGAGACCAGGGCTGTGCCTGGTGATAACTTTGTTCCTCGGGGAACAGATCACAGAATCACAGAATTGTAGGGATTGGAAGGGACCTCATGATGATGATGGCAGGAGGAGGATGGAAGAAGAAGAAATTGGAGCAACGGGAAATCATTGAGGCATCTTCGAGAGCAGAATGAATGCACGCTGCAAATTCATCATTTCAGCTGTGCCACGAATTTTTATGGAGTTGCAGAGGGGAAATCTGCTCCTAGCCTGTGCCTCAGTTTCCCTTTTGTCTCGTTGTAGAATTGTTGGGGTTGGAAGGGACCTTTCAAGACCATCTGGTCCAGCTCCTCTGCAATGACATCTCCAGCTCCATCAGGATGCTCAGAGCCTCTGAACATCTCCAGAAATGCAGCATCCACACCTCAGGGCAACCTCCTCCAAATGCTTCACTGCTGTTTTTACTACAATTTTTTTTGCTTACATCCAACCTAAATCTCCCTTCTTTCCATTTGAAACCGTTTCCCCTTTTCCCATCACGACAGACCCCACATTTTTTACCCAGGTAAACATTTCTGATGTTGCACGTGGGTGCTGCAAGTGGGTGCAGGAGGGCAGATGTTGGCCCAGCAAGGAGATGCGGGGGTCCAACTGCAGCCCAGAGAATACAAAACTGGATTTAGGGCACGGAGGCAGACGTGCCTGCTCCATCCCACGAACAACCAGGTGCGTTTAGGACGATAAAGGCTCTGGGGTGGGCAGATAGCAAGGGGGGGAGTGCAGTGGGACCAGTTCCCACGCCTTGCTGCTGCTCCAGCAGCGGAACCGACCCGCAGAACCCGAACCCAGCACCTCGGAGCCAGCACCGGAGACGCTCGGAAAACGTTTCCAACCTCGGTGAAAGAGGAGAGGACTCGGATTACAGCTCCGGGGTGGATCGGGGATCCTGGAAGGACCCGCCTAGGGGAGGGTCCAAGGAGGGCCGGGCTCGGCAGAGCTCTTGCAAAGTTGCCTTGCAGCAGGCGGCGGTTCCGAGCTGTCCGGGATGGGTTGCGAGGTCGGAACGCTGCTCTGAAACTTTCCCGTGAGGTTTTTTCTCGCTTCGGCTTCTTCCCGAGATGGAGATCTCCTTGCTTGGTGTCCTTTGGTGGGGAGACCAACGCTAAAAGTCCGGTTTGGATGCAGCGGTTGGGCTTCCAGGTAAGCATCGCTATTGTTTAGAGTCCAACCTTGAGCTGTTTGCGGCTTAAACAACAAAAAAAAAAAGGAGCAGCAGTCGGAACGTTTGGCCCCGTGAATTCGCGAGCAGCGTAAAACGAGTCGGGTTGGAGCCCCTGGGAGCTGGCTTAGCCCTTGTAGAGCCATTGTTCTGTTTTAATCAGCGCTGATTGGGGTTATTAGTGGGAGTCTGGACTCGGCTATTCAGCCCCGCTCGTTTCCACGCTGCCGCTTTTGCTGCCGGGGCTGGGTCCTGCCCGGGGCCGAGGAGCTGAGCAGCGTTTTCCATTCGTGGGAGCAGGGAGGAGCTTTGCACCTTTCTTCCAGCGTCAAAACTCCCAGCTCACCTTGAACTCGGCGCAGCAATTACCTGAGGGTAATTAGGAAGGAGACTGTATGTGTGTGTGTGCACACAGGCAAAGGGAAAACGCATTTTGCAGCCTCGTTGTGCGCTCGCCCAGCAGCGATTTCTGCCTGCAGAGCTCGAAGGGGGAGAGACCGGAGCGGAGTTTGGAGGCAGCGTGCTCAGGGCACGGATCCGTGCATCCCTCGTGGAAAAGGACCCTGGAGGTGTTGCGGTTTTATCGTTTCGATCCTGCTAAGGATAAATCTTTCAGGACCCCGTTGAAGAGCGTAAGGCCCTGGAAGGGGGTTGCTGGGACGCTGAACAATGGACTCCTCCAGCTCCTTTGTGCATCATGGCACCAGCCTGACTTGCTCTCTGCTGCTGTGGGCAGGGGGGTTTCTTCCTTTTTTTTTTTTCCCCCCCCGGATTTTCTTGGATTTTGCTTTGTGGCATCGTCTGCCCTCGGTGCCAAGCACCGAGGTCGGTTTTTGGGTTGCAGAGTGGCAATGAAACGGCACCAGCTGCCAGCAGCATTTCCCTGTCACTCCCTACAGACCTCAGCACTGCACGCATCCAATTTGTGCCCTACCCAGAGGGATTTGCAAACTCTCCAACTTTTTCCTTCCAACTGAGTCTTGCCTAAAAGAAACACAAAAGATGTTGTCATCAGGGTGAACGCTGATGGGGTGTTTCTCTACATTTGGGCATTGCACATCACCACACCGCTCCTCTGTGGGTTCATGCAGCTCTGCAACCCCCTCCCCACGTCGATGTACCCCAAGGCTTTGAAAAAAGTTCACAATTTGCAAGCAGGAAGCTCCTGGGGCCTGCTGGCTTTGGTTTTTTGCACAAAATAAGTTTGGTTTCTTCAATATAGCAGCAGTTAAAGGCGGGCTTAGCTGGGTTTCGTTTCTCTTGGTGTCAGCTCAGAGATTGAGGAGAAGTCTGGGTCCCTCAGCACGTTGTTTCCCTTTGATATTTGAAGTTTTGTTTAATTAAAGCGTGGTGGGAGCTGTCTGTGTGCCATGGTGGTATCAGATTCACTTCTGCAATCAGGGAGGGAGGAAGCACCCAGCAAATGAGGTTAAACTTGAAACTTGCTTCAGTTTGAGTTGGGATGGGAGGGGATGCTCTGAGCCCTGGCACCAAGCAGCTCTCCCAAAGAGCCCCAAAAGTTGAGATTTCCAACACCCCATTATCTGAAAAGAGGAGAAGGGGTGGAATTGGGGTCTTATCTCTACGCCACAACCGTCCTGGGGGGCTGCAAGCAGAACATTTCCCTCTTCAGCAGCAGAGATGGGACGAGGTGAAGCAGCCCCAGATTTATTTGTTCATTTGATGGCAGAGAGAGCAGAGATCAAAAGTTCAGCAGTCCCAGCCACGGTGTTTGCACAACCCTGCAATGTGCACAGGCACTTAGGGTGCGGTGCAGGTGATAACGAGCTCGCTTTTAATTACCTCACCCCCCTGGTACCAGTGACAGCGTGGCTGCTGTGCCAGGAGCTGCTGCCGGAGCGTCCAAGAACACGGAGCAGCTGCTGCCAAGGGAGCAGAGGAAGATGCAATTCATTTTAATCACCTTGACCCCAGAACAAGAATTCAGGAGTCCTAATTACGAGTCAGGAACGTCAGGATTTTTTTTATTTTTTTCCCATCTGGCGCTTTTGCTGCACGTTAGCTTCTCTCTAACGTGGGGAATGAGCTCACGAGAGGCTGAGAAGTGGTGACTTCATGTGCAGAACGCAGCAGGGTAGGGAAAATCTGTGTCACTTTTCAGCACCTCGCAGCGCTGCGAGGAAGGAGGAGGCTCCAGGCTGCCCTTCCCAGCCCTGACTTGGGGTTTCCAGGCTCTTGGTTAGGAAAGGAACACGACTATCAGCCGGGGGATGGAATGAGTGAGCTGCTCATCCCTTGGGTTTGTTCATGGTTCTGCATCTCGCTATTCCCCGATGGGTGTCGTTGACCACGGAGAAATTCTGCCTCCAGATCTGTTGGGTAAAGCATCTTTCAGCTTCACCTGTTGCTTCGGGTTTGGTTGTCCACAAGACAGGAGGTGAAATTAGCAGAGAGGTCTATGGGCTTTGAAAATTAAGACTTACCATCACGGTCCAGACTTGGTCTTGCTGCCAGCAGAAGCATGGGGAGCCCTTCTTGAGACTTGCACACCTCTTAAATTTGGATGAATTTAACAAGGTTTGGATTGACAGCCTTCTTCCAGACCTGGAAGGGAGTTGTTTCCTGCTCTGGGTGATGCTTGGAAGCGTGAGGTGCTGACCCATGTCGTGTTGTGGAGCCTGGAAGTGCCATGGCTGCTCCTGAGGCTGAGCTTTGGCTGCCTCTCAGTTCAGAGTTTGGGGGAGAGCTCATTTGTTTTGGAAGGAGCACTGAGCACAGTGATGCTCAGGAGCAAGTCTGACTTCCACCAGCCTTGAAGCAGTGAATCCCAGGCAGGATGGGATGTGCTCGCTGGACCAGCAGCAGCTGCAGGGGCTCAGTCTTCATCGGCGACGTTTAGCGATCGCCTCTCTTTGCTGCCGCTTTGTTTTGACGTCTCTGAAGCAGAACATCTGGGACAACAAGGATAGTTTTGTCTCTCATCCCCACGAAAGCTGCGTGGGGTGGGGAGGGCAGGGTCTGCTATCAGATCTGGCAAACGTCTCCTGGGAGCGTTCAAGGTTTCGTGGCTTAGAGGAGAGATGGAGGCTGAGCCCGCGAGATGCGTCGTGCCGTCTCTGTTCCAGAACGTGGTTTCCTCTTCTTGTGGTTCTTGCTGGATGTGTCAAGCTCTACCTCCCCACCTCCCTGTGTGTCAAAGGCACTGGGCTAATTAGGAGGAAATTCTTGACTCAGAGGGTGGTGAGGCCCTGGCACTGCCCAGAGAGCTGTGGGTGCCCCGTTGCTGGAGGTGGTTTCAGGTTGGATGGGGCCCTGGGCAGCCTGAGCTGGGGGGACACCCAACCCATGGCAGGGCTGGGGCTAGGGGGGCTTTGGGG
>WBMW01001331.1:46831-58472 GCA_013396635.1 Penelope pileata
CCCAAGCCATGCTGTGATTCCCTGACCACCTCCCCCATCTTCTGGGCTCATAGGAGCTGCCTTTTAGGACCCTTCCAAGCCAACCCATTCTATGGCTCTCTGATCTTTAAGGACCTTCCCAACCCACGCCTGGGCTCGTAGGAGCTGCGTGGGCTCACGCTAACGATGTTCTCGTCCCTCCGCAGGCCAGCAGCGATGAAGCACTGTTTTTACAACGAGACCGTGGGCTTCTTCTACAACAACAGCCGCAAAGAGCTGACCACCTACTGGAGGACCAAGGACGTCCTGGTGGTCGCCCTGGGCTTGACGGTGAGCGTCATCGTGCTCCTGACCAACCTGCTGGTCATCACCGCCATCATCATCAACCGCCGCTTCCACTACCCCATCTATTACCTGCTGGGGAACCTGGCAGCTGCCGACCTCTTCGCCGGCATCGCCTACATGTTCCTCATGTTCCACACGGGGCCCAGGACGGCGGAGCTCTCCCTGAAGACCTGGTTCATCCGTCAGAGCCTCCTGGACACCAGCCTGACCGCCTCGGTGGTGAACCTGCTGGCGATCGCGGTGGAAAGGCACCAGACTGTTTTCACCATGCAGCTACACAGCAAAATGTCCAACCAGCGCGTGATGATCTTGATCTTCTGCATCTGGGTCACGGCTCTGCTGCTGGGGCTCATCCCATCCTACGGTTGGCATTGCCTCTGCGCCTTGGAGAAGTGCTCCAGCATGGCACCGCTCTACAGCAGGAGCTACCTGACCTTCTGGGCCATCTCCAACCTGGTCATCTTCCTCATCATGGTGGTCGTCTACACGCACATTTTCGTCTACGTCAAGAGGAAGATGACGCGGATGTCCAAGCACACCAGCTTCCACCCACGCTACAAGGAGACCATGATCAGCCTCGTCAAGACGGTCACCATTATCCTAAGTAAGGCGGCGTTAACGAGGCTCTGCTCCTCCATCCTGGCTCGTGTGGGGCTCGGGGTGAGGTGCTGAGGCTGAGCGGGGCTGGGAAAGGCTTTTCTGCTTCTCTGAAGCTGCCAGGATTCAGTTTGGCTGCTGAGGAACTCACAGCTTTCAGGGCTGTGAGCTGGAAAACGGGGCAGGCAGAGGAGTGCCAGCTCCTGAATCCTTTTTCTAATAGGATCTGGTTAGCAAAGACGAGAGGGACTGTGACAAACGGGATAATTTTTGGAATTTCTGACTTAGCATAGTGCTTTAGGCAAGCAAAAGATCTGTGTCCTCCTGGATTGTGGAGGATGCACGCTGGAGGGTTGTATGGCCTTACAGAGGATGCACCCAGTGCCACGTTTTGGTTAAAGGATAGAAGAGGTTCAGGGCAACCATTACAAGGTGAGAGAAAGACGATGAGCTCTGTCTGGATTCCTTAGCGTTTACTGGAACAAAGCTCTAAACTTTGCTCTGATTTTTTTTTTTTTTTTTTTTAGCTGTTTGTGCCAGGTCTGGCTGCTCTGGTAAATAAATCCCAGGGAAACCTCAGCCCTCGGTCCCAGCCCCTCGCTGTGAGCTCGGGGTCTCCAGCTGAGTGCGAACTGCCTGCGAGCTGGGCTGGCTGGGTCCGTGGTTTGTAGTGCAAATAGGAGCAGATCAGTGACTGGAGGTGGCTGGCACCAAGGTTCTGCCTCGGAGATATTCACAGCTACCAAGATAAACTTGGGAACGGTTCCTTCGGGCGCTGCTTTGCTCAGTTTTGTCTCTGTTGGACAAATTGTGCCGAGGGTTCTGTCCGTGAGCGTGGCTCAAGGACATCAGATCTGCAGAATGAGTGATCCAACAGGAGAGGCTGCTGTGCTCCCTCCAGCAGCAGAGGGACAATTTTTTTTAAGATGCTTTTTCTTCCTTTTAACAACTTAGCAACGTTTTCTTTAAAGCAAAATAAATGGATGCATTCGGATCTTTTGCAAGGCAGCTCGGCTCCGGGCTTACGGTCACAACCCCAGGCTTGCAAATCTTGCCTGATAAGTGCAGAATTTGCTCTGTCAGGGAAACCTTGGAGCTGCAAACAAAGCTGACTCCCTTGCAAACTCCCACTGGGGAGGAGCAGAGCAGCTCTGTGGATCCCTGCTGGGGTTTCACCACTGGCTTGAAGCATCCTGGTGCAATTTGTGAGCAGCAGAATGGGGATTTGTGCCTGTTTGTGCCTTTTGTGCAATGCTTTCCTCCCTGCTTTGCACTCTCACCACCTCCATCCACAACTGGGAGCTCCGAGCTGCTTTGGAGCTCAGCAGATGCAGTGCAGCAGGGCTGGAGAAGAAATCACTTATTTTCTGCCATCTAGAGCAGAGCAGAATAAACTTATTTATTTTTTTTTCCCCCATCCTTCCTGGAAAAAACATCAGAGGGTGATCCCAGGGCTGCTCCACTTTGTAGCACTTCGGTCTCCCCTGGAAAAGGGTGGGCAGGGTGGGAATTGGGTGGGAAAATGCAATGGAAAATGCAAGGTCATCACCTTGTTTTGGGAGATCCCTTTCTTCTCTTGGTGGCTTGGTTTGCTTTTCCTCTTCCCCCTGCAGTGAGGGAGAGCTGCTGTGGCTTCCCCAGGAATTCAGCCCGCTGCCTGCGGATGGGCAGAGCAGGGAAGCGACCAAAAGTGCCTCCAGGACTTTTGTAACTTTGCTTTTTCCTTTCCTTCCAGTGCTGGAGCGAAGCAGCCCTTCTGTTCAGGTCTCTTCTGCAGGAACAAAAGGAAGAATTGCACAACGCAGGGAAAACACCTTTTAGCTGGGACTCAGCACGGGGTTGGGACTGCACTGAGAGTTTTTTTTTTTTTTTCTCTGAGCTTGTGAAAGCCCTGGTGTCATTCCTCTCCTCCACCCAAGCTCCTTGGCCTTCTGCAAACTTGGACTCTGCACAGAGGAATGCTTTGCGCCTTATGCATCACAGGGTGTAGCTGAGGGTGCGGTGCAGCTTCCAATCCTGCAGGTCCTGGGCACCACAAAGCTGCCCTGGGTGCCTGGAAGGAATTCAGGGTCCATCTGGAAGCCAGCAGCAAATTTTCCCACCGATGCCTCGAGCAGGATGGGATCTGCTGGTGTGCAAAGCACACAGGGTGACGGCACCGTGGGGGTTAAGAGCTCAGGTTTCTGTTGGGTGCTTTGATTTCCTTAAGGAGCAAAGAAAACAGCTGGATTTGCAGGCGTGGGCCTAAAATTTGATCCACACCTTTTGTTTTCCCCTTTTGTCTTGAGTATTTTCCTGGTTTTCCCATGGGAGCAATCTCTGGAGAATCCGCATCGTGGTGGGTACAGAAAATTTGGCTAAAAAAGAAACTTGCATCATGAAACCACGGGGTCCCTTTGCTGCATGAGTTAGGAGAGGAAACATTGGGCCTTTGTGACAGCCAGGAATTGATTTTGTATTTTTCCCATCCCTTCCCAGGGGACACAGCAGGGTGCAGCTCCTCTAGGTGCAACCTTATGCACGAGCACTGCTCTGTTTGCGTCAGCCTTCAAGGGGAAAATCACAACCATTAAAAAAAAAAAAGGTTTTGGAGCTGCAGGCACCTCCCACTGCATCATGCAAACCAGCAATTATCCTTTTGCCCAAGAGCTTTGCAGGTGGTGGCAAGAACAGGCTTGATTGGACTGCCCTCATTGTTGGAGTTGTATCGAGCTCAGCTGTTCACTAAAATCCCCATAAAAAATTGTATAGTGAGGATGACTTCATCCCAAATGTATTCCTCTGACTCTTCCTGGCCTGATTTTTTTTGGGGAGTGGCATGGAATGGGGTCTGGCTGGGATGGGGTTTTGCTTTCCCTCCATCCCTGGGATGGGGTTTGCTCCTTGTGACAGCATTTCTCATCCCAAGCAATTACCGTGCGTGGTCCCAACCCGTGGCTGAACATCACTTACTGCTGGCAAGCAGAGAATCAATTTCCTCCTCCTGCTTCCACGTGGCCTTTGCTTTTCTGCCATTAAACTGCTCCCATCTCCAAGCTGCATGTTTTCTCCCCTCTCCAGCTCGTTTTCCTCCACCTTTTTCCTGCTCAGGAATGGGAAAGGGAGCAGCACTTCGTCTTCACTTGGTTTCATCCTCACGTTGTAAATGCAGCCATGGGGATGAGGGGAGGGGAGGAAAGATGCTTGGAAACGTTTTTCAGTGAATGGGATTGGGAAAAGGTAAGGAGGAAAAAGCCAATGCTTCCGTTCTTGGTATTTGTGGTTGAATTCTCAGGGTTCCTCCCAAGCACGAAGCAAAAATTTAGCGAGAAACCAAAGCTTTAAACTCATTTCCCCAACCTAAAACATGAAGGATTCGTTGAGCATCTCCGTGGGGAGATGGGAATGGCAGGAAACTTTTTCCTCTAATATGGATTCTTCTCTTCCCAGGTGCTTTTGTCATCTGCTGGACTCCAGGCCAAGTGGTTCTGCTGTTGGATGGCTTGGGCTGCAAGAGCTGCAACGTTCTGGCGGTGGAGAAATACGTCCTCTTGTTGGCAGAGATCAACTCGTTGATCAACGCCATCGTCTACTCCTACAGAGACAACGAGATGAGGAGCACCTTCCGGAGGATCCTCTGCTTCATCTGTTACAGGAATTCCAAATACACACCCACGGTGGTGAAGCTGAACACCACGGACCGCAGAACGCTTTCGCAGAACGGGCATTTCACCGTGGACTCCTCCATTTAGCCCTGGAGCTGATGGGCAGCCAAGGAGCCTGGCAAGCTCGAGGCTCGGTGGGCTCAGCATCGTGATTCCTGGAGAATCCTTGGGAAAGGACAAGGAATTGTTGAGTGGTGTTGGGTTTAGGACAAACGTGCTCGGAGGGGTGTTCTGATGACAGGCTGCTGTTCCCAAAGCCAGGTTGATGGAATTCAGCAGCACGCCATGCAAAATGGGAATCTCACTGGATCCTCTCTGCGGGACCCAAGTGTTGGTACTTCAGTATTACTGCCTGCAGAAAGAGTCCTGCCAGTGGTAGCACGCTCCAAAGACCCCAAACCCTTCAGTTTTACTCTTTGCTTCCCAAACAGAGCAGCTGAGTGTTTCCCAGGAGAGCCCAATTCAGGTCCTGTTCCACCTATTCCAGAAGCTGCATCCTTCTTAAAGCCTCTTCGGCTTTAATCTGCTCGAGTGGCTTCCTGAGAAGCAGATTCCTGCTTTCCTCAAGTGTCTGCTGCTGAATTTCCAAGCGTTGTGGGCTTCTGGAGGATGTCTCAGAGCACCTAATTCTTTCCTAAAACAGAGAGCAGGGCTGTGACCGGCCGTGGTTGTGTTTGCGTTCTGCTAAGCGATACCATGTGGCATTCCCAAGTTCGTTGCCTGTTCAGAAATGGGGAGTGAGTCACGTTCCCACGAAACCATCTCTCTGCTCACTGAAAGCCCTTTGGGACAGGTTTAGGTTAGATTCCAAGGCAAGCAGCGTTTTTTGCCTTAGGTCTTAACGTGCAGTTTGTACCTTGATATTCCACCGCTCCAACGATGTTCAACCGCAGCTTTTCTCCCAGCAAAGGCCCAGAAGAAATCAGCAGTATTATTTAATTAGTGCAAGCAGGACCTTGTTTTCTCAATGAATCCATTTGCTGCGATGCAAACAGCCCCTGGTGATGGTGAGGCCACAGCTGGAGGGCAGACACTGCAGGCAGAAGAATATTCGTGAATTATAAATGCTTTTTGCAGGTTTCCCTTGCCTTCACCCAGTTAAATTTTTCACAGGGTGAACGTGCCTGCATCAGTCCAAAATCTGGAGTCAGGGAAGGGCATCTGTGAGAGCAGAGAGGCCAACAGAAGTTTTGGAATATTTTGCATTGAAGCTGGGTTCTGGAGTTTCAGGATTTGTGGGGTTTTTTTTTTAATAAAATAAAAACCTCAGCTGGGTTGGCAGAGAAAACAGCTGCCAGGAGGGGTTGCTGTCTGAGTGTGTGCATGGATGTTCTTGCAGAACACGGTCAGGAAAGTGACTGGGGTAAGGTGCCAGTCTCCTGGATTGAGCAAAACAACCTTGGAATGGGGTTCCCATCTTTGTGTCCCAGAGACTTGTTTGAATAAATACTTTTGTCCTGGGTTTTAGAAACAAAACTTGGTGTTTTTCCCTCTTTCCCCCTCTCCTTTGAAGCCCTGGGTCTGGGGAAGGAATCAGCCTGCAGCGTTGTGTTGTGATGCTGGAAGGGATGGATGCTGCCCTCGAGGTTTGCATCCCTTGCTGTTACAACACTCCTCACCCTGCTCTGCCTTTTAGGTCACAGGGCAGCAGGGCTCTGTGGGGGTGTCTGGAGGGGTTATGGCCTCCAGGAAGAGATTGGGAAGAGATCTGGAGCAAACAACTGCAGCCCTGCTCCACTGCGTGCAGATACCAGGTTCAGTTGGCTTGGGGCAGTGACTCACCATTGAAGCATACCAGGCACTAGGGTTAAGGGAATGGATGGGTTTTTATTGCCCAAGAATTCTAGTTATTTCATTTTTGTTGAAAAAATTACTGATATCAGGATTCAGTCTACATACTGCAGTGGGAGCAGGTGGTCAATTTGCAGTTTTACTGGGAGTAAAACACCTTGGGAGTCATTACTGGGAGGGAAGGTGGGACAGCACAAACTTACACCTTTATTTCTGCATCCCTGAACATCCCCAAAGCATGAAGTGTGAGATCCTGCTTCGTGCAAAGCTCATTTTTCAAATAAATCCATGTGTTGTTGCTGCTTTGTTAACAAAGGAAGGAAGCAGGGAGGAATAAGGAAGCTCCCAGTGCCTGGATGTGGGGATGGGACTCGGAATTGCAGAACTGTGCTGGTTTGGTTGTGAATGAACCTTTGTGGGTGAGAAGCTTGGCTCCCAAAAGCTCTGCAATTGGCTTTTGTGCCCAGCTGGGCCTTTAATAGGCTGCACATGTTCTTCCCTGAGGGCTCAGCCTTACCTCATCCTTTACTGAGCTGAGTTCCAGCAACGTGATCCCACTGCGAGCGCTTTCACGGAGGCACCCTCAGTGCAGCAGACACAGGCACTATTCCCTGCCCTCCTGATGCTTTGTCATCATCGTATAGAAGTGATAAATAATCTCTTTTCAAGCCTTATTTGAATCCAACCTGATTGCCAGAGTGGTGTCAGTGCTATCAAGGAGTTATGTTATCAAGGAGTTGAGCAGGTTGCAACAAGCAGAACTACCCAGAGGACGGCAATAATTTCTGTATAAAACCAGAGCCTGCTTAATGAGGGTAACTGACTGCACCAGCACAGCTTGTAGTCCTCAAAATGCAAGTTTTCACAAAGCTAAATAGCAACTGACGAGTGTAAGGAGGAAAAAAAAAAAGCTCTCAAACTTTTAGTGGAGCTTCGGAGGGGTGGCTGCTGCCCATTGGGAATGGAGGGGGATTTTCTGGAATTCGGAGTGACTCAGGAGCCTTTGATTCCTGCTTGTTTCCAGCTGGCTGTAAGAGAGGAGAGAGCAGGAAGTTAGGAAGCTTAAAAACAGGTTTGCAGTGAGATTTTAAAAAAGAAATGGTGAATCACTGCAGCAGAAGCAATAGGAGGATTTTAACAGCCCTCCCAGCAAGGAAGATGGGGGGATAGAACACACACCCCAAACCAGGACTGGGAGCTTTTTGGTATCGTGGCAACTTCACTTCGAGCTGTGTTTGGATACACACAGCTTTGTCGAGCTCTCTGCAGGCAGGAATCATGTTGCAGTGTTTTCCTCTCGCTGTTTTGTGCCCTAAACCACAGCAAAGGGTGCGGTGTTGCTGATGACACGTTCAGCTTCCAAAGCTGCTCCGAAGCCCTGAAGCAGAACTCGGCCATGGCAGGAGGAATTGACTCAGTCTAATTTTATCACGGCACAGGGAGTTGGATGCTGCTGGATTTACAGCAAAGCTGCTTTTAAAACCCACAGCCTCTGGTGTGTCCAGCTGAACCCTGGCACTACGAGCGATACGGACAACATCTCTCATCCTGTTTAGGTTGGAAGGACACCTCTTTATTATTATTCTTATTTGAATTCTGGAAATCACAGAACAAAACTGCCTTGTAAGGTTCATTGCTGGTTCCATCTTTTTTTTTTTTTCCTTTTTTTAAGAAGAAATCTCCCTGGAGGCTGAAGTTAGCATTTTTAGACTTATCGTGCCTTGGGTGGGAGGAAGGAAGAGACACCTAGGAACTGCTTAAAGGGATCAAACATGGGACAAGGGAGAACACCCAACTTGATCAAAGCTAGGCTGCACGGTTCCAGGAATGAGAGGTCGTGCCTTGCTGACTGGTTGAAATTCCTCAAGCAAGCTGCTGCCAAAAGTAACAGAGATTTTGGTGTGTTTTTTTGGGGAGGGTAACACTGGAGAGTGACACTGCAGGGATTGGTAGACTTTGAGGGTTTGGGGTTTTTTTGGGGAGAGGGGGAGAAAGGAAAAAGCCTGCAGGAAGGGGGAACAGAATAAAGAGGAAAAATATGAAGGGAAAGGAAGGGGAAGCTGGTGATGGTGGGTTAATTCTGCTTTCAAAGTTCAGTTCTTCCTAAGACATGGAAATGAAACATGCTGATGCGCTTCTGCCTTGGCTCTGCTTGCATTTAAGCTTTCTGGGATCAGTTGGGCCCTTCTGGGTTTGGGCAGTGCTGGAATCCCAGGGCTCAGAGGTGATTTTTGATGTGCAAGGCTGATGGCATCACCCCTGGAGTCTACGTGACCGTGGTTCACACCTTGGCTGCAGCTGTGAATGGAATTATTTCTGCAGTGCGAGGCACGTATAGCTGAGATAATCTGGGAAAAGAAAGGTCACACCGTGGTGTATAATGACTTCCCATGGTATTTTCTCTGAAAGCTTTTCTATAAAAAGCACAAAGCTTAGCAGCAGTTGAGTTTTGTGAGGCCACACTCCTGCCACGATGTGAGCGTGACTTTTGTGAGCAGAAGAGCACAAAGTCCACGTTTCACCTGTGGCAGCTCGGAGCTTCTGAGTCTCCGAAATCTGAGTTTCTAGAAGATGCTGCTGCTTTTTTAAATCAACTTGACCAGGTTTTTTGTCCTGGCACAGCGTCAAGCACACCATGTTTTGCTGCATGGTGGAGGATCAACAAGGTTGGGGAAAATAAAACTGACCTTTCGTTGTTCACACCCATTTGAGGATAAATTTCACGTCAGTCTCCGCTCTGATGATGCCAACAGAGAGCATTCAGCTGACTTCTGCTTGGCTTGCACCCAAAATAAAGTGTTTGGTTGTGTTGCATTGACTCCTTCTCACGGTAGGAAAACCTGGAAAGTAAGACTGGCTCTCTGCTCCCTGAAAGTAAGGAATACAAACATAAAAAACATGTAGGGTTTCCCAAAAATGTGTTATACAAGAATGTGCCTGTAGATGTCTCTAATGCTGCAGTGTCCCTGCCATGCTCTTGATCAAGGCAACATGCAAAGCCCAAAGGCAGCAAGAGAACGCCTTCCTCCAAAGTTTTATCATCATCTGGATATCTGTGCTAAGAGGAAATTTCACATTGAGTCAGGTCTTGGTGCTGTCATTTCTCCCAAAAGGATTTTCCTGTGCTGCCCAGCTCTGATTTTTAGTGCTTACCACCCTCTGTTGTCCTGTGGAAGTAACGCAGCATCGCAGAGCAGTGGGGTCTGGGATGTCACAGGTTGGCTGAGAGCTGTGCTACGTGGTGACAGAGAAGCAGAAATGCTTTTGGCAGTGCTGCCTTTCTCCTTTCTGTCTGTTTCTTCCCTTGAGTGGTGTTTGCTCTACTTTCTGGCTGTCAGGGAAACTGCATGGTTGCAAGCAGGCAGAGTTCAAAGCTGCATTTTTGCATCCTGATGCTTTCTGCCACAGGCTGTAGCGAGGGTTTTGCAGCTTTCAGGGCTGGAGCAGCTTTATTTTACTCTTTGCTTGACCAAGCTATAAGAAGCAATTTAATCCACAGCTCAAATCAAAGGAAAACTCACTAACTTTTAGGAATGGTTGTGTCAGGAGACCTGGCTGTGAGTCCAGGATGCGCTTCAGAAACAGGAAAGCCAGAGCATGGATGGGGGGATTCTGGGGGTACCACATCACCACTGTTGCACGTGGTTTGGGGCAGGGACCGTGCAGCTGTTTTCAGCTGTTGTGGCTCTGTTGGGCATGGCTGAGGTCATTGCTGTCAGCAGTCTGAGGCTGAAGCCACAGGACATATGTGAGCAACCAAAAGCTGAAGTCAGGAGCAAGGTCACCATCCACAGCGGGATGCAGCTCTCCAGAGCCCACTGGGACCTTGATGGATGATGCTTGGAAATGGGGAGGGTAAAATTCTCCTTGGAAGAAGCTCATCAAGCCCTTTACTGGCTGGAAAAGCACTGCAGCTGCTGCAGGGAGGTGGCTGAGTGCTGTTTTTCCGCTGGGAGGCAATGTAGGGCAAGCTTCTGGTTGTGCTTCCCAGCCTCTGCTTGGCTTTGTGGCCTTTCTTTCCAGCTGTCCTCACCTGCACTGGGTGTTTCCCTGGAGCTGGATCTGATTAGCAGAGCTGCTGGAGCACCGGAGGGGTTTTCTCTGCTGGATTTACAGTGAGATGTGCTTCCTAACTCAGTGCTGCTGCTCCTTGCTGCTTGATGGGCTGGGAGGCAGATGGCTTCATCTGGATCAAAACAACACAGAACATGAGTCACAAAATCAGATTGGGTCATCCACACATGAAACTTCTAATTTTTTTTTACATAGTAAGAAAGTTTCTTCATTATCTTCCCATTAGGTTAGATTTTTTCTAATGAAAATACATTGCCCCCCACTCCAAAACCAGCTTTTGGCCACAAATCTTGTCAGCTTGGTACTGGTGTTCTTGTAAAATGGGAGCCAAAAAGCAGAAAGCAAAAGAATGAAGCTGATATTTATGGTTTTGAAAGCGTTGGCTAGCTGAGGAGTAACTCAGAACTTGGTTGGCGCTCGTTAGGACTCTAATTAGCACTTCTCAGTGCTGTGTACCATCAGTGGGATACAAATTTAGGAACTGGACAGCACTGGTTGTGGGAAGCTGTGGGCAACAAAAGCTCACCCACATGGATGCATAATTTACATATTTTGTGGACAAAGCCAATTAATTGACCCTGATCATTTCACAGAATCAACCTGGGCCAGTTTCCTTCTGAAACTGCTGTTTTTCTTTCTCCAGAGGGAGCTCCTGACTTGGCTGGCAGCTCATCCCATCCCATCCCAACGCAAACGCTCCTCTGAGCTGCAGCTTTTGCCATGGAGATAAGGCATGGATTGCAGTGGGGGCGAAGCTACCTGTGAACTTCATGCTCTGCAGGCTTCAGGCTCAGTTTATCACTTGCCTGACAAACCTGGTGGCCTTCTATGATGGAGTCACAGCAACAGTGGATCAAGGGAGAGCAACCGACGTCACCTACCTGGACTTGTGTAAGGTGTTTGACGCTGTCCTTCATGAAATCCAGGTTGATAAATTGGATCAATATGGGTTTGATGGAGGAACCACTCGCTGGGTAAGGAGCTGGCTGGATGGCCGCGCTCAGAGAGTGGCGGTCAATGGCTCCATGTCCCAGTGGAGACCAGTGACGAGTGGGGTTCCTCAGGGATCGGTACTGGGACCGGTGCTTTGTCGGTGCCATGGACAGTGGGATCGAGTGCACCCTCAGCAAGTTTGCAGATGATGCCAAGCTGTGTGGTGCAGTCAACACGGCAGAGGGAAGGGATGCCATCCAGAGGGACCTGGACAGGCT
>WBMW01001331.1:70186-81960 GCA_013396635.1 Penelope pileata
GAGCCATTGACCGCCACTCTCTGAGTGCGGCCATCCAGCCAGCTCCTTACCCAGCGAGTGGTTCCTCCATCAAACCCATATTGATCCAGTTGATCAACCAGGATGTTGGGCGGGACAGTGTCGAACGCCTTGCAAATGGGTGATGCCGTGTTCCGTGGCTGTGGAAAAGCTGACGAGGCAGAAGAAGCTGCCTTGACAAAATTCTCCATCACACAGCACGTATTTCTGGAACTGATCTTGCTAGATTATCCAAATTTGAGCCTTGGAGAAGCTGCTGTGAACACAGTGTGCCTGTGGTGAGAGTTTTGCTCTCTGATTTTGCCTTTTTTTTTTGTTATCAGCGCTGTGGTGGTGAACAAATGACTCCAGCTCTTGTGCCTGGAAATTAGAATTGGCAAATACAGTTAGGAGTTCGTTAAATAGGCAGTTTTGAGTGGTGTAACTTGTGTACAAATCACCAGGTGGAGATGCCAGGAGTAAAACTAAGGTTAAAGCAACAGCTGTGCATTCCAGGAGGTGATGGTATTGCTTTAAAGATAGAAAATGATTTCTGTAGAACTTGCAGACAAATGAAGATGCAGTCAGGATGAAAAAAATAAGTTGAAATTCAGCCTGACAGAGTGGGTTGGGCAGACTGAGCTGCTCGAATCCATCAGATTTTAGGGCTGCTCAGCTTGGAAGGATTTGGTTCCCTAAACCCTTGACCTGCAGGGTGCAATTTGCTGCTCATGGTGGTGAAATCCTCTCTGGTTTGTGACTTCCCAGCCCCAGCCAACCAGATTCTCCCCTTGAGGTTGTGGAACTGCTTCCTATCTGCTTTTCAGCAGTCAACTTGAGATGAGCTCCTGGGTAATTGATGATAACTAATGTCTAATTACCATAATGAGACAAGTGACATAAAATTAAGCTGCAGCTGGGAGCTTGACTTCAACACGAGGTGTGCTGATGTGCATCGTAATGCGCAGGGATGGTGTTGGGCAAAAGCATTCAAATGGGAACGTGGCACCAAAATACCTCAATTCCACCAAACTTACACTTTTTCAGCCCAAAAAGTTCAATGTGAGATTTGTCAGAATGACTGAGGAGCATCCTCTGTTGGCTCAGGGTCTCCTGGGGGGAAAAAGAAGAGAAGTGGTGCGTAAAGAATCCGAACATTTCTGTTTTTATTTCTTCTCGTGTTCACTCAGGAAGGTGTCATTGGGTTTTTGCAGTAAATAACTTGCTACTATTTTTAAGACACTCATTTAAATTCCAGAAGATAGACCCAGAAGGGCTATTTTGTACTCACCTATGGTAGGGAATAAAATATTCCTGTGTTAATCCGCTGATTAAAATTGGGAAAAGGTCGCTTGAATTTTTGGAGCTTCACAAGATTAAGACCAACTGTTCGTTAAACTAAAATTGTCTAGCAATTAAAACCCCATTAAAAGCCAAAAAGCTCTTGGCATTTTCTGAATTGACTCAGTATGTTGTGAGTTTTGTTTTTCTTCAAGCTTTCATAATAAATTTTCCAAAATGGGGATTTTAAGTTTTTAAAGCGGTTTTGCTTGGAACTCGAGTAAGCTGAGCACAGTCTGGCTTTGTTGGGTGTAAGCATAAGGAAAATGGTTTCTGGTCTTTTTTTTTAAATGTTTTTTAAGATTTTAATAAGGCATCTGCTCTGTAAGAGTCTCCTAATTGTTACAGGCTGCCCAGAGAGCTGATTTCTGAGGTTGAAAATTATTGATAAATGCGTAAATTAGCACGGCCCTGAGTCGTCATGTTAAATACGTGTCTGAAAACTGAATTTGTTCCTTGATCTGACCAATATTTCCTTTTGTGTGCTGTCTCCTGCCTTCACTACATGCTTTCTTCCCTTGACCTCGAGACAGAAGTCAGCTAAAACCACTGGAAGGCGTAGCAATGCGTTGGTCAACCAGCGTTGACGCGGATGCTCTTTTCCCATCGCGGAAATAATCTTGTGATTCCCTCTTTATGTTTATCCAGTGTTAAGTATTCGTGGTATTCAGGAAGAAGATCCCCCAGATGCTCAGCTAATGAGACTAGATAACATGTTGCTGGCAGAGGGCGTCTCCGGGCCCGAGAAAAGAGGAAGAGGAGGACCAATGGCTGTAGCAGCAACATCAGGTGGCTGTCCAAATGACAATAGCATTGAACACTCTGACTACAGGGCCAAGCTGTCACAGATCCGACAGATATACCACTCTGAGCTAGAGAAATATGAACAGGTGATCTTTCTGCATGGAAGAGTTTTTATCCTCTCAATTAAACATAACCGTTTTTTCCTTCGGTGTTGGTTTTAAGAACAGGACAGGAAGTTATCATCAATTCAGTTGAATAAATTCAGTCGAACGCGAGGCTATCAAACTGATTTGAGAGCTTATCTCAGTGTTACAGAAGTAAGGTGAAGATAGATGGACTGGACATCAAGCTAAAGATGATAAATGTCTCGTTGATCTTTGTTGCAGTGTTTTTTAAGAGTAAATAAGAGTAAAGCTGAAACATGGAAAGTCCTCTAAAGTTTGTTTTTGGATATGTATTCTTGTTGGGGAAATGAATTTGGGGGTGCTTTGTCGTTGGTCGATACAAATGTGTTTCCTTTCAGGCCTGCAGCGAGTTCACCACCCACGTTATGAACCTGCTTAGGGAGCAGAGCAGGACCAGACCGATTTCCCCAAAAGAAATCGAGCGCATGGTGAACATAATCCACGGCAAATTCAGCACCATCCAGATGCAGCTGAAGCAGAGCACGTGCGAGGCCGTGATGATCCTGCGCTCGCGGTTCCTCGATGCAAGGTACTTGGGAAACACAACCTGGTGGCAGTGGGTGCTTCAGGCTGGGTTTTCTGTGTTGCTTCGTGCCATAGGAAACCTCCAATCTCAAACCTTTTCCCAGTGTTGTTGAGTTTTTTGTTTGTTGCTTCATGCCGTAGGAAACCTCCAATCTCAAACCTCATTCCTGGTGTTGTTGGGTTTTCTTTGTTGCTTTGTGCCATAGGAAACCTCCAATCTCAAACCTCCAATCTCAAACCTCCAATCTCAAACCTCCAATCTCAAACCTTTTCCCAGTGTTGTTGAGTTTTTTCTTTTGTTGCTTCATGCCGTAGGAAACCTCCAGTCTCAAACCTCCACTCTCAAACCTTGTGCCGGGTGTTGTTGGGTTTTCTGTGTTGCTTCATGCCATAGGAAACCTCCAATCTCAAACCTCCAATCTCAAACCTTTTCCCAATGTTGTTGGGTTTTTTGTTTGTTGCTTCATGCCATAGGAAACCTCCAATCTCAAACCTCGTGCCTGGTGTTGTTGGGTTTTCTTTGTTGCTTCATGCCATAGGAAACCTCCAATCTCAAACCTTTTCCCAGTGTTGTTGGGTTTTTTGTTTGTTGCTTCATGCCATAGGAAACCTCATTCCTGGTGTTGTTGGGTTTTTTCTTTGTTGCTTCATGCCATAGGAAACCTCAAACCTCATTCCCGGTGTTTTTAGGTTAAATATTCACAACTGATCCAAAGTAAGGTATACTTACTTTGTCATTAAAGTGCATTTAATTTGGTTTTTTGTTTGTTCTCCTTGAAACCAGCTGTGTTTCAGAGCACACCCATGGTTGGTTCTCCATCTGCTCACAGTAGGGATAATTGTGATGTTTTCACAGGCGTAAACGACGCAACTTCAGCAAGCAGGCGACGGAGGTGCTGAACGAATATTTCTATTCCCACCTGAGTAATCCTTACCCCAGTGAAGAGGCCAAAGAAGAGCTAGCCAAGAAAGGTGGCATCACAGTTTCACAGGTACCAAGTGCTTTGGCTGGAATTAGCTTCAGTGATCTCTTCAATTAGGTTGGGTTGTCCCCTACAGCTAGGACCAGGCTTCAATTATGGGTGTAAAAAGCAAATTTAGGTGATTCTGAAGGGTTGAGTGGTGGCATTTTCTGCTTGAGTCCTACTTTAAAACGTTATTTTTGCTGGTAACTCATGACTGCAGTGGAAAATGGAATAGTTGGAATGCTAACAGGGCTGTCAATCTCCAGGTTTCCAATTGGTTTGGCAACAAAAGAATTCGATACAAAAAAAACATGGGGAAGTTCCAAGAAGAAGCCAATATTTACGCTGCCAAAACAGCAGTGGATGCAACAAACGTCGTGGCTCAAGGCAACCAGGCAAATTCTCCATCTACACCAAATTCAGGTAAGGGAGAGTGCTTTAGAAGTCCCTAATTACTTGTGTTGATAATGAGCTACCAGTGTTAGAAACTGTCGTAGGTTTTCTTTTAAATTTAGCTCACGGGAAAAACTAAGCTTTTGCATTTTTTTAATTATTTTTTCTTAAGCTTCCTCTGGCTCTTTTAAGATGACAAATTCCGGAGATTCCTTTATCAACTTGCAGTCATTGACTTCCTACCAGAGCTCCCCAGTAGGAGGCAATGTGCAGTCACAGGTAAGCAGATTTGGGGTTTTCTTGTTGTTTTTTAAAGCAGATTCTCGTAGTATCAGATAAGGATGAGTTTTTTCTTTCCTGGCTAGGATGGAAGAAACGACTACGGCCAAATTTCTCAAATGAGCCATGAAACAAACTTCCCAAATGTGTTTTTTTTTTTTTAAGATTGAGTAAGACGTAAATGAACCTACTAGTATTCTTCCATCCTTCAAATTTTCATTGATAAATGGTGTTTTCTTATTAAATAAATTGGTATTTTCTTCTTTTAGAGTCAATCTTGCTGTGTGCAAGTAGAACTCTGTGTAGTAGTGTAGTATTTCTGGTCAATGATATTGTCAAATTAACTTCAAGGTTTCTGAATTATAAACTGCACAGAATCTGTTCCTCTCACAGGAACCCAAACCATTCTGAGTCTGTGAAAAGCTGTGTGTGATAGCAGGCTTGATACCAAGTTTTAATTCTGTTTAATGACCTAGCTAGGTCCAGCTCAGTTAATAGCAAGCAGAGGAAACGTTGAAATTTTAAAATAAAATAACCATGTCCCACTTCGACTTCATTTGTTTGTCTTATGACTTCATTTCCTTCTTTTTCCTTTTTTCCTTTTCCTTCTTGTCATTCTGTTGGGCCTTGGTGCAGATGGATTCCTTGCATCATGTCATACACCAGACAGGAAGATATGACACCATCGTGGGGAATCCTTTGTACACGACGCAGCGCATTGATGTAAGATCCCCTAAGGTTGGGCTTCGGTACATCTCAGGCACAAATTTTGTTGCTGGCAGTGATCTGTGAATAAATATTCACTTCACTTTTCCACCCCCTTGAGATGTCTGCTGGAAAATGAGAAAAAGCTGGAAGTCCAATATTTGACTTAAAACTTTTTGTTCTCTGAAAACTTTGTACACGTCTTCGGTTTGTTCTTGCCACGAGCAGATGGCAGTAAGAATGATTCTGTAAAATCTGGGGGGGAGGAGGTGTTGTGGGATGCTCCTGGACTGTGCTGTGCCAGAGCTGAGAAGTTATTTGCTGTCATGAGCACTGCTAATAATCTAACCTGTGACAATCTCATTTGGCTGATAGACAATGAGGAAACGCAGTCAGAAATGAGTTCTCAGTAGAAGCTGTTCTGCAAAGTGTGAATTAAAGCTCCCAGGTCTGTAGTTCCTTGGTGGAAGGCTTTGTTGAAGCTGTAGATTTAAAAGGAGGAAGAGCAGATCATTAGTAAAGCGTGGGTGGGCATTGCAGATAAAAGAATCCAGAAGACAAAGCCAGGAGGAAGACAGGAAGATCAATGAAAGAGCTTTAAATCAAGTTGCAGGAATTGTGTGAGAGAGGGACAGAGCAGTCATGAAAGCAAAATTGGAAAATCCTAAGTGTGAAGTTTGAAAATAAGGACAAGGATTATAACTTTCTTTCCACTTTTGTCACAAAAGTGTAGGTTAGAAGAGGTATGGTCATGTTTACTGAATTAGAAAATGGTCTCAGGCATACCCAAAAGGATGGGAAAATCTTTGTACTGAAAAGTGCTGACTGCATGTGCAAAGCTTTCTGGAAATGTAAACATTTAATAGGAGTAAAACAATGAGTTATAATGAAGTGAAGAATTTAATGGTAGACTTTGGAATGGCTCCAGCTGTGAGGAGCACAGCTGTCCTCAGGTGTGATTTCCATTTGGAAACGGACACAAGAGCAGAAATCAAAGAGTTTGAGTGGCTTGATGAGGTTGGAGCGTAAAAAGCTGCACTTTGTCTGCGAGTTTCTTGATTTCCTAACGAAATGTTTGTTCTGCCTTCAGGCTAATGGCAGCTGGCAGGATGCGACCACCCCTTCATCCATCACTTCACCTGCCGGAGATCCCGGAAGCGTTAATTCGGACGCGTCTAATTAAGTTCTTAGGACCTGTCGATGAGAGGAAAGAGGTCATTAGTGTCATTTGTCAATGTTGCTCTTTTTTGCCAATACTATTGTTCGTACAACTTGACACACAGCTAATTACCTCAGAACAAACCCTGGAACCAATAGATTGTGATTACAACAATACCTCTCTACCTCTCAGCCTCACGCAGTTGAGTTCTTTTTATGCCCATTGGGATGTGAGATTGTTTTCAGAGAACTTCATTTTTCCTAACCAAATTCATTATTATTATTATTTTTTAAAAAAAGTTTTATGGTGAGAACCCGAGCGTCTCTTCTAGAAAACCGACTTATTTTAATTTCCATCAGGTTTTTTACTATGAAATTTGCATTCTAGTTGATAGATACTAACAAACCCCAATGTATTGTAATTGTATGCGTTCTCTGTATTGTAATTTTGTATAGGAAAATAAGCTTTTCTTACCTAGACGTCATTCTGAGCTGGGTCAGAACGTTGCTTTACCAAAACTCACTGGACTTGGCTTTTGGGTAGGCCCTGTGTCATCCCACCTCACCCTAATTTAATGTCTAGTGTAAAACCTAGGGTTTTTTTTTGTGCATTTCTGCCGCTGTTAATACAAAGTTCACCACTTTCAGTTGAGATTTTATCAAAGATAATAAACTTCCAAAGCCTTTTTTTTTTTTTTTTCCTTCACTCTCTTTTTGCGCCGTTCCTCAGCGCTCCGTGAGGGGATGAAAAAGGGCGGGAAGCGCTGAGGGAATGAAAAAGAGCGGGAGGGGAGGAGGGAGGGGCGTGATCATGCTGTTGCGCACGCGCACTTCACTGCGCCTGCGCACACCACAGCGCGGCGCCGTAATTTCCCGTCGTGCTCCGCGCCCAACGGTCGCTGTGGGGGCGGCCATGGAGGAGGAAACGGCGGAGCGCGGTGGGGGCCGGTGAGTGATGGAGCCGGGGGTGGGAGCGGGAGCGGGGCTCGGCCGCCGTGACCCGACCGCAGCCTTCTTGCAGGTCTGAGGAGAGAAGACAGCGCTTGGAGGGGCTGGAGGTGAGCGCTGGGCCGGGCTGAGGGGGCCGCAGGGCCTGAGGGAGCCTCAGTGCGAGCCCTGTAGTGCGTGTGGAACCGTTTTTTCCTCAGAATTCTGTCGCTGGATCCGTCCCTGAAGGAGATGGCGGTGCTCCAGGTAGGGTTAACGCTGGTCCTAGTTTGGGGAGTGGGGTTGGGCTGTCCCTCCTGGCTGCCCTTGGTGCTACCCACGGAGAATCTCAGTGCTGGAGTGCTCAGCTGCACTCTGGAGTGTGGTTCTGGGGATGTTGTGAGGAAAAGTGCCCCTCTGACCCTCTGCTGTCACTTAGAACAGAGCATCAGGAGCAGATTCTGTACTTTTGGATCCCTGGGGAAGACTCTTTTCTTTCTTTTATCTTTCTGCTGGTGTTACCCGTGGCACCACACAGTGGAACAGGCTGCCCAGAGACGTGGTGGATGCCCCATCCCTGGAGATCTTCAGGGTCAGGCTGGGCCAGGCTCTGAGCACCCTGATGGAGCCGTAGATGTCTCTGTTCATCACAGAGGGGTGGGACCAGGTGGCCTTTAAAGGTCCCTTCCAGCTCTAAGGATCACTCTCAGAGTTTGCATTTTGGGTGGTGCTGCTTGGAGCCAAGGGTTGGACTCAGTGATCCTTCTGGATCCCTTCCAACTTGAAATATTCTATGATGCTTTGATATTTATATATTAATTATGCCAATTTTTCTCAGAACCTGACCCTGGGCAAACTCCAAACCCGACTGATGCTACTGCTGTCAGCCAGAAGGATGTTACTCCTGAAGCAGCTTCGAGGAAAAGGTCCCATAGGAGCCCAAGCTCCACGAAAAGCCCCCGTGTCCCCAGCTCTCAAACCAAGCGTCGCTCTTGGCGTCGTTCGAGCCTGAAGGGGACAAAACGACGGAAGTCTCTGCCTCCTTTTCATCAGGATGTTACTGGTGAGGGCTCTTCTGCCCTTTGGCGAAGTGTTTTGAGAATTAGAGGACCATGGAATGACAACAGATTGGGTTGGAAGGGTCCTTAAAGGTCACAGAACCATAGAATGATAGAATGGGTTGGGTTGGAAGGGTCCTCAAAGGTCATAGAACCATAGAAGATGAAATGGGTTGGGTTGGAGTGGTCCTTAAAGATCACAGAACCATAGAAGATAGAATGGGTTGGGTTGGAAGGGTCCTTAAAGGTCACAGAACCATAGAATGAAAGAATGGGTTGGGTTGAAGGGGTCCTTGAAGATAGTAGAACCATAGAATCCTAGAGTGGTTGGGTTGGAAGAGTCCTTAAAGATCACAGAACCGTAGAATGAAAGAACAGTTTGAGTTGGAAGGGTCCTTAAAGGATTGTAGAATGATAGGATGGGTTGGGTTTGGGTTGGAAAGGTCCTCAAAGATCGCAGAACCATAGAGTGATAGAGTGGGTGGGATTGGAAGAGTCTTTAAAGATCATGGGACTATGGAATGATAGAATAGGTTGGGTTGGACGGGTCCTTAAAGGATCACAGAGCCATAGAATGGCTTGGGTTTGGGTTGGAAAGGTCCTTAAAGATCACTGAACCACAGAATCACATCATGGTTGGGTTGGAAGGGACCTTAAAGCCCACCCCCTGCTGTGGGTGGGTGCCCCCATCCATGGCCTTGGGCACCACAGCTCTGTGGGCAGTGCCAGGGCCTCACCACCCTCAGTAAATAATTTCCTCCTCCCATCTGACCTAAATTTCCCCTTTTTTAGCTTAAAGCCCTTCCTCCTCCTCCTGTCACTATCAAACCATGTATGTTGTCAGCCTCCCTCCTGTCTGTGAGCTATGAAACATGAGAAACTCCTCTGGCAGTCCACACCAAACTGAAATTGCATTTTGTGCCATGGCCTTTAGAGTAATTAGAGCCTAATTACATTTTTCTCATCTCCTAGCCCGTGCCTGTGTTGGCAATAGAGCTCCTCCCAGTTAAAAGGAAGTGGTTGTGTTGATGGCTTCCATAAACCCACGTTTGCAGCCTCTTTTTACTTCCACATTTGAGCCTTAAGTAGGATTTTTCCTGTTGGGATGTCTTGTGCCTTGGGGTCAACTTGTTGCTGAGCACTTTCCTTTTAATTTTTCAGAATTGAGCAAAGCAATTAGTTTAGAGCTGCCAGAGACAGATCGCCTTTCTCTGCTGTTGTTGTCCAGTTTCCAGGTAAGCTCTGTTGTCCAAGTGCATTATTTTTCTCTTTTTTCTGACATCACATTCTGATTTATAGATCTCAGTTGTGAAATAGGGACAGAGAAGGAGAGATTTCTTTCTCCTTCATCAATTAATCTTGAAAAGTTACAGCTAGAATAAAGCTAATGTGACACAGGTTCTTCAGGGAGTGGAAGAAAGCAGCACACAGAGTTTGGAAGCGACCTGTTTGGCTCTGTGGAGAGTGACAAGAACCTTTTCTGTGTTCTCACAGTTCTCTGCCCAGAAGCTCGAGCACATCTTGAAGCAGACAGAGGGCTTCAGCCCTGAGGCTTTCAAAGCTAACGGTGAGTTGTGTTAGAAAGCAGTTTAAAAACGCTGACCCTTCACTGGAGCGCTGTCAGGATGAGTCCAGCTGCCTTTGAGGGGAAGGATTGGGTGCTGCCAGGATGATCTGAGCAAGGAAATGATGTTTTTAACATCCAGTGCCTGACCAGCAGATTTAGGAGGGCAGCCAACACGCTGAACTGTGGTCACAGAGATGAGCTCTGCCTTTAGAGGCACGCCAACCATAACCTCTTCCTTCTGATGAGGACTCAAGCCAGCATCCTGCTTTATTTTTCTGTTTTACCAATTCTGTAGGCAGTTGGGTGGAGAATTGTTTCACCTGGCTTTGTTTGCACCTCCAGTGAACTCGGTTTCGGAAGACCTGAAGCGATTCATCGAGAAACTGAAACTAGATGGGACCCTGCAGAGCTGTGTGGAGCAGGCAGAAGGGTGAGGGCTCCCTTAGCTCATCTCTAGTTCATTATTTTCTGTTTTTATTTTTTATTTTTTGCAAAAAGAGAACCTGTTGCCTGTGGCTACGAGGCATCCTGGGGCTAATTGCTGGGCAAACAACCCAGTGGATGTTTAGAGGGGTTTTATTTTTCCTGAGGGGATCAAGGAGACTTTTTTTATGCTGTGCATTTCTAATCACAGAGCCCACACCAATGCTCCCCCCCATATATTTCTGCTTTAGGGTTTCATCAGACTCCGTTTCAGATGAGTCAGTGGCCCAAGCTAAGGAGTACATCACCAGGTAAGGGCTGAGTGCCTGCTCTGAGACCATCCCAAGACCAACATTTAATTCTCCTAGAGCTTTTCTCCTGTTTTCTCCTCTCCCTCTAGGTTTTCTGCTGAATGTCAGGCTTGGGATGAGCTCTTACAGCGCTACCAGAAAGAGGCGGAAGAAATGTCCAGGTGTGGATTGGCTCAGTACCCAAAAACTTTTCTGAGAGAATTAAAAATAGGAAAGTTTATTTCACCCAACACATAAATAATTTATTTTCCAGGCAGCTGGAGGAGTGCAAGGGGAAGCAGGGCCAGGCAGAGCCTCTGAATTACATGGAAACATCTCAGGCTCAAGTGCTCAGCAGCAAACCCGACTACCAGAAGATCCTGGACGAGCAGGGGGAGGTGCTGAACAGCATGGAGCTGGTGGTGAGTTCCCTGCAGGGTTGGAAGGAAAGCAGAGCTGCCCCCTGTGCTTTTGTGGTGCTGAAGAAGCTTTATCCTGGCAGTAGGGGGGCAAAAATGTGTGTTGGTGTGAGGAAAAGTGCTGGATCTTGAGTTGCTTGCAGGAAACTTATTGAGGGTGAAAATGTTTCCACGCTTTTGTAGACAAAAATCGAGGGGGGAGCACTGATTTCAGTAAGAAATGAGAAATGTTAGATTTTCTCAAGTAGAAATGGAAGGACCCAGCCAGAGGCGTGTTGGCAGCTTCTTCCCCGTTCAGGGCTCTGCGTTTTGTCCCTGTTAATGAAGGTTTGTGTTAATTAATGGGATGTTTTTACAGCTTGATGAGCTGCAGCAGGCGGTGAAGCTGCTGCGGGCTTTCAGCGAGGACAGCACGCGGTTCCTGAGGGCTCTGTCCGAGCAGATGGGTAAGGGCTGCTCCCTGCCCCCCCAGGGGGGTGACAGCTTCCCCTGGTGCTGGAGATGGGGTGACAGCTGGGGGGTGACAGCTTCCCCCGGGGCTGGGAGCCAGGGTGACAGCTTCTCCCAAGGGCATCACAGCTTTCCCCTGGGGGTTGGGTGGGTAACAACTTCTCTCAGAGGGGTGACAGCTTTTCCCCCTGGGTCAGGGGGGTGACAGCTTCCCCCAGGGGGGTGACAGCTTCCCCTGGTGCTGGAGATGGGGTGACAGCTGGGGGGTGACAGCTTCCCCCGGGGCTGGGGACACGGTGACAGCTTTCTCCAGGGTGGGATGACGGCTTCTCCCCTGGGTGTCAGGGG
>WBMW01001332.1:9137-22890 GCA_013396635.1 Penelope pileata
AGGAAAGGAAAGGAAAGGAAAGGAAAGGAAAGGAAAGGAAAGGAAAGGAAAGGAAAGGAAAGGAAAGGAAAGGAAACACTTTTACTTGAAAATACAGCAAACCCAAAACTACTGATGAGTCAACTTGACAAGAAAAATGTTTTTTATTGTTGTTATGGAAGGGTTCTCTGTACAATTTCTTAATGTTTACTTGTCACTCTTTTATGGTGTGCAGAGTATGCGTCTTTATATAATAATAGACATCCATTAAATGTGGTATAACCCTTCCAAAGCTTATTTTTCATCACTCTAAACCCAATTCTGAGCCAAGAGAATGTGCCAAGGAAAAAAATCAGAACATTCTTGTAAGTCAGAGATTTTAGACTCCTAAATGATAGTGGAAGTTGTGTGCACTATATACTGTTTGATTCCAGGAGTTGAATGTTCTTAAATCAGTGACTCCTTAAACTTCTCTGCTTTATTTGCTAGCTGCACCCTACATGCATGAAGACAAGTATTCGTCTACTGAAGCATAGTGCCTTGTATTGTCCTAATGATAAAGCATTACCATCAGTTTGTATCCAAATAAGGCAGATTTATTTTTGCCTTTTTTTTTTTGATGAGATTGAAAGCAGCTGGATTATGTCACAAAAACTTGTTTTCAATCTCTCCTCTGGCGAACTAGTCAGAAAAATTTTACAGAAAAAGCAGCTGCACAGAATGGCTGGGAATTACAGTTTGCACAAATTTCACTTTTATTTCCTTTATTACTGTTAGTACTTAGTTTGGCTTTTAAACTCTTCAGTACTGTGTACTTATATATCAATGGTTGTTAGAGACATCTGTGGAACACAGTAAAATTTTAAGCTGCCTGGCCCTACTAGAGTTGTTTGGTTGGTTTGTTTGTTGACTGGTTTGGATTATTAGTTATTTGTATTTGCAGCAGACGAGAACCCAGCAAATTCTCATAATAAATTGCCTGGACATTACTACATACAACTGACCATGGCTTAAGCAAAATGTTACAGTATTTCACTGGCATCCACAACTGCCAGAAAATGATGGTACACTGCCAGTATAAAGTGCAGATGTTAGTAATCATGAATTAAATTTTGGACATAAAGGAAAGTGGTGTGCGGAATGCCAGAGAGTGGCCAGCAACATTGCATGTGGCCAGAATTTGTCACTGAGTTCACATGTGCTGTGATACTGTTTGTGCACCTTCTGTCCAGATATATTTGAACACACTAGGGAGTAACTTCCTAATCAGCTTTTACCTGATGTCCATCTGCTATCCCAAATACCATGCATCCTCTGTACATTTTACTAGTGTTTAATCATCACTCTTTACTTTTGTGGTATGCAGGCTATACTGTTTTATAACGTAAAAGACATCCATTAAAGATGGTATTCATATCACCTAACTTTAGTCTTCCGAAGGTGTGATGATTAGTCTAGTTTGTAATATTGGTTCCCAGTATAGTCAGGTGAAAACTAAGAATATTTAAAAGGATTTTCATCCCATTCTAAGACTATCCCAGATCTAGAACAGTGACATTGAGCTCTTCTCTGAAGGTAAATTTCTCTTTCATCTGAATAGAGAGAGGACAAAGTACCACCTTTTTGGATGCTGAAGTTAGATAGTAACTGTCGTGGTTTGACTCAGCAGATAGCTAAGTTCCACACAGTTATTCACTCACCCTCCCCCCTCCCCAAATGGGACAGGGGAGAGAAGTAGAGAGATATGCAGTAAAAGGCGTGGGTTGAGATAAATGCTATTTACTAAAATAGTACGGAGAACAAAAGAAATAACAGTACATACATATATATATATATATACAAAGAGGATACGCAGAGCAAGGGCTCACAGCCACTGGTGACCCTTCCTCCCGGCTAGCCCCTTCCGTAACAAAAAACACCCAGAAACCCAACAAACCAATCACATGATGTTATATGGTATGGAATAGCTCTTTGGTCCATTTGGGTCAGCTGCCCTGGTCCTGTCCCCTCCCAGTTCCCAGCTCCTTATGCCCCCCCTAACTGTTTCGCTGGCAGAGGAATGTGGAACTGAGTTATGTCCTCGGCTCCGTTCAACACTGCCAGGATGTTATCAGCTTTTGTTTATCCTCTGAGGCCACAACATAGCTTCATACTAGACACTATGAGAAGCGTAACTTCTGTTAGAAACTAAGACAGTAACCTACAAGAAAGATTGATCTGGCCATTTGTGGTTGTCTATTATCTCAAGCTTTTCTAAAAATCTTTGGAGAGGAGTATGTGCAATGTGCAGCTGCAATATGTTTTCTACAGTTAGATGTCTAAAGAGGGTGAGCTAAATCGTATTGTAGAGATATAACTGTTGTAGTATTTCTACAACATGTAGTATGTTCTAGAGATATAATCTGTTGAGTATGGTCAGGTACATAAAGTCACCAGCAGAGATGTTATTGAGAGATATCCCACTGTAGGTAACGGCTTTTAGAGAAGGTTTAATAATGACATGTCTTTCTATAAAGAACACTTAGCAATCAAACTTGTGTGCTGTGAATATAACAGCTTTTCCCTGTACTGGACAGATATTACAGAGGTAAATATTTGTTTCCTAAATTCTTCTTCTTATATTGAAGACTGAATGTTATTGTCCTATTTAGTCTGAAGTTCACTAAAAATGCTCATTGATATAAATCATGTCAGGAAAACAGTGTAAGTTACAAGTAAGTGTTGTGTTTTTGTTTTTTTTTCTCTGATTGTTTTTTTCCAAAAAATAAATACCTGTCAGGATTCTTCATATCTTAAATATATGAAGACCAATGTTCACATCTACAATAGCTTCTTTGTGTTTCTGTAATAATGCACCATTCCCCTGATCTTGTGAAGAGAAACAGGAGAAGGAATCATATCACGAAGGGAAAGCAAGCTGCAAGTGGGAAAGAGTTTATTTTGTCCCCTGCCTTTCTACTCCCCCACTCCAAAAAAAGATATATAACTTTAAGTTGGCAAAAACATATTTTGTCATTCAGTCAAGCTAAATTCTAAAAGAAGTTAGCACTCGGGAAAAATCCTCAGAAGTCAATGTTTTATTACTAATTCCACCTAAAGAAAAACATATATTACTTATGGACCCATCCCACTTAGGAGGCAGGAGGGTGAGCAAACAATTGTGTGGGACTTAGCTATCTGCTGGGTCAAACCACAACAGGGAGAAAGCCAAGGGGTGCTGCTGGAGGTATCATAAATCAATGAAAGATTGTTACTGGATCTAGAAGACACTGAATTAGATCCTGAGTTAGCTCACATACTAGGAATTATAAAACTTACAAAGACTGGTTCATGTTTCCTTTTGATCTCATTGGGATAAGATACCTGTTACTTAGAATGACTGAACATAAAATGAAGTAATAACATCTGTCCTCTCTCTCCCCTTCCCCACCTCTTTGCCTCTAAGCTTACTTCTCCCTAAAAATCAAAATGGAATAGAAAAAAAGGGAAAGTTTCTGTAGCCCAAGCATGAAGGGGGATAAAAGCTAATATGTCTGTCAGTCTAGCAAGTAATAGCAGCTGCACTAGAGACAGTTGACCAGCAAATGGTATCCTAGCAACATACAGTAGCATCATTATACATAGTGCTATCAAGACAAATTTATCCTTTTCAATATCTTAGCTCCAAGAGAGCAGGGATGAATACAGAGCAAAGGATGAAAATGGTGCTGATGAGAAAGACAACATGGGGTTTTAATTTAAGCAGAGGTTATATGGAATATCTGTGTAAAATGAATAAAAATTGTATTTTTGCGACACGTAAAGATACCTTCCAGTAGTAAGGCACTCTCAAATGATTATGAAACAGTTTGCTTTCAGAATACTAATCCTGTGTATATTTTAGCTTGGAATAAAGTTTGCAGTACAGCATCACTTTCATTCCATTTAAATGTATTTAACTGGGGAGGGGCAAGGGGGCATGTTTTTTCATTACTCAACAATTCTAAATCTTTAAAAAAATCTCTAGGTAAATTCACCTACAAATTGCGGGTTTCAAAAGCAATTATAGCTTTCATTGTTTCTAATATTAAATTGGATAATTACAGCTCTGTTGATAAACTCTCAAAATTAATCAGTTTCCTCTTTTTAGACCATAAATTGTCTTCTATTCTCCTGTTGTATTTAGTCATTGATCCTACAAAATCCACATAATTTACCAATGTACATGATGTTCCTGACTGTAAATAACATTGTCAGAGTAAGGATGAATTAACTTATGTGCAGATTAGTTATAGAAAAGCATCCTTTCTTTAGTTTTAAGCAAAGACTAGGAGAATTTGTTAGGAATCTTAGAGATAAGGAGAAGATTTGAATGCTCCCATCCAGCGTACTAGGATGTGTTAGGATCATGATTGAAATGGGGCTACCTGACCTCAGCTGGAGTTTTGTCCAAAACCAAAAAGACTACTGATAACACAGACAGAACTGAGAACAAGTAGGCTAGTACTAGTTTTAGTAAAATTTACTCCTGCAAACAGAACTTTAAGCAGAAGGTAAAACTGTTTCCATTCAGCAGCAGATGTACTGCCAAGTAAGCAGTACATCGCAAATATTAGGAAAGTGTGCCAAGCTGCAGATCATAGATCATTTTTAACTTCTGGTCCAAACATTATCCTTGAGGAGGATACACACCACAGAGAATGGATTTACAAAGCTGTGTTATATGATAAACAAATTATTTTTATAGGCCCCGGAAAATCTTTGTGAAAAAGTTTTCCACGTGACACTCTGCAGTTGAAGGTTCATCAGAGACTTTGCTGGAAAAAAAATCACTTTCAAATTATGCATTTTTTAAAACGTCATAATTAAAACAAGTTTTTAGTCCAAAATTCAGTCTCTTCCTTAATTTGTATTGCGAATTCTATTCAATGATCTGTTTTGAAACAGTCTATTTAGCTTCTTGTCTTTCGTTATTTATGCAGTCCCACTTTCTTCTCCAATTATTCTGACAATTTCTAGTGCCTGGTAGTAGTTCATCACGTCAGCTGATATCTCTAGCTTCCATGGAAGCCCATAAACATATTTTAACTGAGTAGAACACTTTCTGTGAAGTTAATCCAGTTCCAAGGTTAGCTCCTACTCTCTGTCCCCAAATGTCTGTGCATTTATATAACCAATCATAAGAAAAAAAAATCACCCAAAACAGACTCATTTGCTTCTTATAAACTTGCTGCCACTGTGTGTTTCTGATTAACATTCCCTGAGCAATATATCAAAAGAATCCTGGACACAAAAGAGCCCAAAATTTGACAGGAGAGCTGTCCTCTCATAGCTGGCAGCCACATTGACTGAGATCCATTACATATGAGCTGAGTACTTTTTTTATTAAGACAAATACACCATCAGTAGTAGAGGCTGTATCAGCAGGACAAAATGTCTTAGGTTTAGTTAATAAAGCAAAGTTATAACTTGCTGTATGCACATGGATATCTGTGAACAGATATTTAATGACATTAAATTAAAGTTCCAGTGATATTAGCAACTTGGCAGCAAAGTAAGCGGAGCTACTTTACAAAAATCTTTGTGTCAAAAGTGCTGGAGCAATCACAGAATCACAGAATCACAGAATTGTAGGGCTTGGAAGGGACCTCAAGAGATCATCAAGTCCAACCCCCCTGCCAAAGAAGGCTCCCTACAGCAGGTTGCACAGGTAGGCATTCAGACGGGTCTTGAATATCTCCAGGGAAGGAGACTCCACAACCTCTCTGGGCAGCCTGTTCCAGTGCTCCGTCACCCACACCATGAAGAAGTTCTTCCGCATGTTGGTGCGGAACTTCCTGTGCTCCAGTTTGTGGACATTTCCCCTTGTCCTGTCCCCACTGACCACTGAAAAGAGATTCCCCACATCCATTTGCCTCCTGCACCTAAGATATTTATAAACATGGATCAGGTCCCCTCTCAGCCTTCTTTTCTCCAGGCTGAACAGACCCAGATTACTGAGCCTCTCCCCATAAGGGAGATGCTCCATGCCCTTTATTGTCTTCGTGGCCCTCCACTGGACTCTTTCCAGGAGGTCCCTGTCTCTCTCATACAGGGGAGCCCAGAACTGGACACAGTACTCCAGCTGAGGCCTGACCAGGGCAGAGTAGAGGGGGAGGATCACCTCCCTCAACCTGCTGACAATGCTCTTTTTAATGCACCCTAGGATCCCACTGGCCTTGTTAGCCACCAGGGCACANTATATCCACTACTCTCCCCCCATCTCTACCCAGCCAGTGATGTTATCATAGAAGGCTACCAGGTTGGTCAAACATGATTTCCCCTTGGTGAATCCATGCTGACTACTCCTGATAACCTTCTTCTTTTCCAATTGCTTGGAGATGCATTCAGAACAAGCTGCTCCATCACCTTTCTAGGGACAGAGGTGAGGCTGACTGGCCTGTAGTTTCCTGGATCCTCCTTCTTGCCCTTTTTGAAGACCAGAGTGACAATGGCTATCTTTCAGTCTTAAGGCACCTCTCCCGTTCTCCAAGACTTGTCGAAGATGATAGAGAACGGTTGGGCAATCACCTCTGCCAGCTCCCTCAGCACACGTGGATGGATCCCATCTGGGCCCATGGATTTGTGCACATTGATCCCAGCCAGATGATCCTGGACCACCTCCTTCCTGATCAGAGGGAAGCCCTCCATTTCCCAGACTCTCTCTCTTACCCCCAGGGTTGAGGAGTCCCGAGGGGGAGTCATCCTTTTACTGTTGACATAATTTAAAAAAAAACCTTCTTACTATCCTTTTTCTCCTTCGTCAGTTTAAATTTCAGGTGGGCTTTAGCCTTCCTTGTCGCATCCCTGCAGGCCCTGACAAGATTCCTATACTCCTCCCAAGAGGACAGGCCCTTTTTCCACATTTCATGGACCTTCTGCTTGTCTTTGATCTTATCCATGAGCTCCTCGCTCACCCACAGAGGTCTCCTGCCACCCTTCCCTGATTTCCTACTCTTAGGGATGCACCAATCCTGAGCTTGGAAGAAGTGCTGTTTAAATATCGACCAGCTCTCATGGGCCCCCTTACCTTCTAGCACTCTAGCCCATGAGATATCTCCAAGTAGGCACCAGAAGAGGTTGAAGCTGGCTCTCCGAAAGTCCAGGGTAGCGATCCTACTTTTTACCTTATTTCTTCCGCTCAAGATCTTGAACTCCACCATCTCACGATCACGGCATCCCAAGCTGACCCCAACTTTCACATCCCTAACAAGCCCATCCTTGTTTGTAAGAACAAGGTCTAGAAGCACCCCTCGCCTTGTCCACTCCTCCACCACCTGTGTCAAAAAATTATATTCAATTATATGAGGCATCCACAGCTCTTGGCAACCTGTTCCAGTTCTTCACCACCCTCATAGTGAAGAATTTCTTTCTTATATCTAATCTTAATCTACTCTTTCAGTTTAAAACCATTACTTCCATCCTATTGGTAAGAATTCTTGCCCTTATAAAAAGTATTTTTTTTTATCTTTTTTTTAGAAGCCCACTCTATGTAATAAAAGGCTCCCTGGAGCTTTCTCTTATCCAGACTAAACAACAACTCTCAGACTTTCATTGTAGGAGAGGTAACAGTAGTTGGAGTAGTTCATACCTCCTCTAACTACCTCAGCTCTCTCTTTTTGTCCTTTTCTTTTCCAAATTAAAGATCTTTTTAATACTTAAAATCTGCTAGTGATGAAAAGCTGCTGAGTGAAATACTCTGATACATCTTCTAACTATTGTACTTCCCAGAGATGTTGAGACAACAGGCTGGAAAGATGAAACAAAGTTGTCTATCTGAATCTTCTCAAATACAATTTTCTGGAACCAGAGGTAAAATTAGTAGGAAATTTCTAAATAATTATATAATGAATATGAAGCATTTAATTTTCTTTTGTATTCAGTTTCACTACTACTACTAGGAGAACAAAAAATAAGTAGAAGTGTTTTAGTTTTGTTTCAGAATAACTAGGGAGGAGCTAGTGTTGTTTGGTTGGCTGGTTTCATTTTAGTAACAGTTAATATTTCAAAGAATCATAGAATCCTTAGAGTCGGAAAGGACCTTTAAAGGCCATCTAGTCCAACTCCCCTGCATTGTACAGGGACACCTACAGCTAGATCAGGTTGCTCAGAGCCCAGTCCAGCCTGACCTTGAATATCTCCCGAGATGGGGCTTCCACCACCTCTCTGGGCAACCTGTTCCAGTGCTTCACCACCCTTACTGTAAAAAACCTTTTCCTTAAATCTAACCTAAATTTCTTCTCTCTGTTTAAAGCCATTCCCCCTCGTCCTATTCCCACAGACCCTGCTAAAGAGTCTGCCCCCCTCTTTCTTATAGCTCCCCCTTAGATATTGAACGACAGCTACCAGGTCACCTCAGAGCCTTCTCTTCTCCAGGCTGAACAGCCCTGGCTCTCTCAGCCTGTCTTCACAGGGTAGGTGTTGCATCCCCTGGATCATTTTTGTGGCCCTCCTCTGGATACACTCCAACAGGTCCATGTCTCTCCTGTGTTCCTTGGAAAGTAGGAGGAAATTGGGTGGTAACACCCGATATTTAAAAAGCTGAAAAAAATCTTTCTCAATAAATGAGGAATACAGTTACACAGTATTTGAAAAAGTTGATCGGTTTCCTTACTTTTCTCTCTAGGCTTTTACAAGATTTTTTTTTTTTCAAAATATTGTAGTCTGCTTGGAAAATATCTAGACTATATTATGGATGACTCATAGAATTAATAAAATATGATGTCTAAATGAACATAGATTATTTTTATGTCAGAAGTATGTTAACTGATAACTAACATTATTTTGAAGAAAGAATTTACAATATACTCGTAAGACAATAGGAAGCCACTAAATAATGGAACTATTATGTCTGGGGTTAAGTAGTTAAACAAATAGTGTACTGCTTTTCTCACGGAAATTTCATTTTTCCAAAGCACTGAATTCAACTTTTGAAAGATTATTTCATAATCAGTGTCATCATGAAAGAAGACTATCATAAAACAACATCAGAAGCCAGGTGATCTGAAATCATCTCTCTAAATCAACAGTTTCAGAAGTTTTATAACCCATCTGTTTTTACATAGTTAAAAAAACTGAATTTCAGTATTCTCTCTATGCAAGGAAAAAAGATTAATATTTATGAATTATGACTCAGATTAGATTTATATATTCCTTCCACATAAGTAGGCTTATGAATCACCATTTCTTTCCACCTGAATTACAGGTACGTCTTCCTTGGAAGGAAACTGAATTTATAAATATATATTGTGCAGTGGGCATACTAAGGTTTGAAACATACCTGCTAATGGCTGAGTGGCAGTGAATGGCAATTACCATGTTTGTAAGTAGAGCTTCTCTCAGGAATAATTTTCTCTCCAAAAAGTGAACTTGAAGTAGAAACGAAAATAAAATTTTAGAAAATTTCATGTAATTTTATGTTTTTTTTTCTTTTAAAGGACATGTTCTCATTTTTATTATTAATATTAAATAATTGTGTAAGAAATTGAGCTTAAAGCCAGGGCCCAAGATAACATAAGAGTCTGCTTATTCTAAAACAGCTTTTTACTTTTTGTTTTTGTTGGTGGTTTGCATTCTTCTTCAGTGTTTTAAAATAATCAACATTGGTATCTAAATGCCTGGGCTGGTGTATGCAACTTTGACTTAATAAAACATCTTTTCTTTCAAGAAGAATGTTAGTGCATGATAAAAATCATCCAATAAATCACATTTTGGCTTACAGATATTGAATTTATAAAGCTCATTACCTGATGCATTTTTTTGCATTTTTTAGTAGTTTTCATTACTTACCATGCATATAAGCCCCTCAGAAAATCAAGAACAAAAATAAGAAACACTCTGTGGTGTTTTGTTTATTTGTTGGGTTTTGTTATTTTGTTTTAATATAAATGTTTCACATGGTTTGGATGTTATATATCAACATTTACTAGTGAAAGAGGGGTGTGATATTCCATATATATGAGTAGCAATGTTATCAAAGCTCATTTGCTGTAACTAAGTAACTATAAAATAGGAACATTTGTCATGTAAATACTCATAACATAGTAATGGCACTTGCAAAATACCACTCTTTCCCTTTCTTTTAAACAATAGAAATTGTAGCTTTGAAATTCTTGGTATCTCTTCAGGCAGTATTATATGTTGCCATGGCCAACTGGTAGGATTCGAGCGTAAGGAAGGAAATTGAAGCTGTCATCCTAAACACCATGTCAGTATTTCAATTAGCTTTGAAAAATTGAGTTAGGATGCATCTGTCTGTAATTGGTCATGCACTTAGAATATTTCAGGATCTAACTCTTTCAAAATGTCATTATATCCAATATAGTTCTTCAACACAACTTTTTATGTGTAGAAGAGGGTACATATTTTTTTCGAAAATACATATATTTGAAACTTTCTTCAAATGTCCTCTCTCTCTCTCTTATTTTTTTTTTTTAAGACATGCTAGTTTAAAATATGTATTGAACCACTGGGTAATAAGAAGTAATTCTTATTACTTTTCAAGCCCCTTCCCTCCCCTCCCCCGCCCCCCCCCCCCCCCCGCCCCCCCNNNNTCCCCTCCCCTGCCCTCCCCTCCATCATTCAGGCATTTTAATGATGTCAAACAAAATGACACCATTGTCTCATCATGCATAATGAAAAAGAAGAGGAAAAAAAAAGCTCATTAAGAAATACTAGACAATAAATTAAAATGGGATGTCTAAGTAATGGGGTGCCTTGGGAAACACAACCATAAGCCAAAAGATCATTGAAAACTTTTACACGCTGATTACATGCTACAACTTTTCTAGTCAGAAGTGTACCATTGACCCATATGCAAAATGATTTACTTTAGAAAGGCTTTAGTTTGAATGTGAATGTTCTAGGATGGGTTACCAAGATTCAGAGATCTGAAATGTTGGTTTCTTCCACAGCAGAAAGTATTGGGTACTAATGGAGTATTTTCAGCTGCTGTAAGTAGCTGACATTACTTGATTTTTGGCACATTGAAACAATCACATAATTGAAACAAGTTAAAAAAATACTCTTCAGAACAATTATGCTATTAAAAAGAAAAACAAAAAGAATTCCACAGAATTATATCTTCAAATTAAAAATTAAATATTAAAAAATAATTATACACAAAAAATCCAAGCACATAAGCAACACTGAAACCAGCTTTTTGCTAGAATTTTCCTCATTAAACTCATGAACTTTAAGTTTATTCCTTCTCCCTTCCTGATAAAATTCAGTGGAAAGTAAGCTTCCCATCTGCATGTTTTCAGGGTTTTAGAGTTTTGTTTCCATTCACATTTAAACAAAAATGAGACTTTCAAATTTTGCAGAATAAAACATCAGGAAAATTTGAAAGCAGATAGTGGACACACAATGTTCTGTAACTATTTCACTCTGTAAATTAATGTTCTTTTAAGATATTAGAAGTAAAGCTCTCATCTGAGATATGGAAACTATATTTGTTATAAAAAATGTAAACGAATTTTTTGAATGCTGAGATTTTGGTTATTCTGTGAAATATTTTTCTTTTCTTTCTGAATCTAAAACATTTCAGTTTTAAACATTGATAAGAATAGTTGTGATTTAGGGAGAAGTGACATTTTTATAGTGAAAAGGATTAGTTTCATGTTGATTATCCTGAGTTCCTGAGAAAGTCTGTATTTTCAATACACAAACCAAAACACTTCCTCCTAAAGTATGAACCTGGTGTTGTAACATTAAAAGAGAACAGTAGGAGGATGTTATTTTGGGATTGACAGCTGGCCAAAGTCTGATGATAATCAGGTGACTGTGGAAATACGAGACTGAGTAACATTATTTAAAAATAAAATTGGTTTATTATAATTTGAAATTCTTCAGGACTTTCTATCTGTCTGTCTGTGGAATTTCTTTTGCAATAAACTTCCTGTCTAAAATTCTGATTCATAATATAGTCCCTCCTAGTCACAATATTTCTTTTAATACATGTAAGAACATAAAGAATTTGAGTTTTTAAACTCTTTGGAAAACATTGTATTTATTGCATTTGGAAGACTATCTCTGACTACCACAGCAGATATTTTGAGTTTGAATGTCATTGTTTATCTGATCAATATTTAGCAATTTAATTTTTTTTTCCCCCAATAAATGGGACACAGAATTCCCCTAGATGAAAAAGTAAATAATCTGATTACTTTTGTACCAGATAAATATACAGGCATTAATTCTTCTTGGCAGAAGAATGAACAGAGAAACAGCAACAGCATTTTGAAGGAATCAGGGTCATCTTAACTCATGATGAATAAGCTCTTAGAAAGCCTAGGAGATCAGATTCAAAAGAGGATTTAGGCAGAGAAATGCATAGTTCCAAGACTCTGGGAAATGTCGGAGTAGAGTAATCTTAAATGTTTTGGTATTACAATTTTAGTTTCAAATATCTTCTAATACCTATTCCTTCTGCATACATTCAAAAGCTTTTTTATGAATTTAGCTTGGAGAAATTTCTGAAACATGTTTATGATGACATAGAATGTCAGCATCACATTCAGATCCACTCTTTTCTAGTCCTGTATCTTCTATAATATGACATAGAGGAGGAGAAATGTAAAGAGAACATTTTTTTCTTTCTATCCTTAAAATATCATACTTCTTCATATTATGGCCATACTGATTCATATAAATGGAATTCACAGTAAATTGCTAGGATTTCAGATTTATTCTTGGATCACATAAATGAAGAACCTGTCCATTATAAACAAATCATTTATTTACCTTTAAATCTCTTTGTGGATAAGAACTGAAAAGGTGTGTATACCTTCAAACAGCCAGTTAAAAGGCTATACATTTTATAAACTTGCTAAAAAATTGGAGAACATACAATTAATCCTAAACAGTTTTAATTTTGGAATAATTCTTAGACAAGGATAGTCTTTTCTGCCATGAAGTTATCATAATAGAAATAGTAGAACTTGTAGAGATTCATATGAAAGCATTTTTTATTTAATGCAGACTGTACAAAAACCCAAGGAGGAGTCAAACTACTCCTACTCCTTGCTAGCAGTAATTAGGTACATTGTCCACTTAATATAAATATACTTAACTGTATGAATTGGAATTAAATAGTCAAATGTTAATCAGCTTTCAGACCTGTCTAGTGATGAATTTATCTTTTATTTACACAATACAGCAGGTTAAAGAATTGCCACACTCTTACTTAGGAACATGCCTACTAAAACATTAAGCAAACATCTTTTACTTAATCTCTTTTTTTCCCTCAGCATCATTAATAGGGCCATCATTCTTCCTCTACAAGGCTGGCATGTCTTCAAACACAGCAAAGTTTGCTTTTTCCAGCATATCAATGCTTATCCTCTTTTTAGAAAGAATAACTTCACAGAAGCCCAACATTTTGATGATGTTACTGCCACTCTCAGATTAAATAAATAAATAAATAAATAATACTATCAAATAGGAAAAAATATAGAGTAGAATTTGCAGAACTTCTTACTAGTCTTCATTACTCAAGCAGTAATAAAGTGGATGGAAATATGAAATATGTGAAATATGGATTTCACCTTGCTCAAAACTTCTGTCCCTAGAAATATGAGTTGAGTTTGATTATGCTGTATGCTATTTTTTGACATTTATGGGAAAAGTATAATCATAGAATCATAGAATCATAGAAACACTAGGTTGGAAAGGACCTACAAGATCATCTATTCCAACCGTCCTCCTATCACCATCCCTACCCACTAAGCTACTAAATCATATCCCTTAGCACTTC
>WBMW01001332.1:31198-90658 GCA_013396635.1 Penelope pileata
TTTTTGGGGCCTTTTGAAGCCAGTCAAATATTTCAGACAAAAAAGTAAACAGAGACAAAAGTGACTGTGATGTACCTATTTGGCCCATAAAGTCTGAGTGCAAATCATGGCTGTGAGCTGTCCATTACTGAGAACTCTCCAATGGCTCATTGATTACATAATCAATTTCAACAGAGGTTGATTGTATAAGTAATATGGCCCCAGAACTACATGCCATTTACACATTTTATCCAGTATCTCTTAAAATTAAATCAGATAGTAATACATCATAAATCAAGAACTCAGAACTCCATAAGAGTTCTCACATCATTGTGGAGATTGCTAGAAGCCCTTAGAAACCTAACACAAATTTACATAGGTCACACTGGAAGTAATACCTTCTATTCATTTCCATAGAAAATAAAACAGATACACAGAGCACAATAACACTCCTTGATAGAGAATATTTTCAGCTACAAAACACTGTTTTTCAACATAGTCACCAGCATTAGCTATGCATTTTCACCAGCCATGAACAAAAGCCTGCATGCTGCACTCATAAAAATCTGCACCAGCAGAGGTGACCCACTGTTGCTGTTGCCACTGCGGAAACTCTTCACCCATCACCTCACTGCGCTCACATCCACTGTTTGATCTCTATAAACATTCAGCAGGTGTAGATGAATACCAGTTTAAGAAATAGTAGAATGTTGTTTTTGCAGGACCCTCCTTCCTGTCTCCCAATTTCCCTAACCTTCCCCAAAGACTCTAGAACATATCTGAAACCGCCTCCAAATGTCTCCCACGGGACACCAAAGTGCCCTTAGAGACCCCCCCCCCCTCCAAGTTAGAGAGTATAAGATTGGTTTTTACTTGTACCACCTTCTCTTCTGTACCTGTATCCTTCGTTTGGATATGTGCTGTTCTGCTCTCTAAGATTGTAGAAGGATTCTTTGCTGCAGAATGTGCTGTACCTTATTTACAATACTGTCTGTGTCAGGATGGTGTAAACAGAACACTGTGACCAAGAAGGCCAGTTTAAACATAGCATATTGCAGCAATACAGGGTATAGTTTTGACTAATTCTTGGGAACAAGGCTGGAGAGTCCATGCTTCTGAAGGGTACCAGGAGTAGGCCTGAATTTGTTCAAAGGTTACTCGGAAAAATGGACAATGCTTAAACCAACCATGAAGCAAAGAGGGGAGGAGAATTGGAAAGAATCATACTCAAGTCATAATCAGGTGCAGGACATTTGGCAGTATCAGATAGGCTGTAGACTGTAAGCCCTGAAGTACTCAACCAATGAGGAACCAGGGCAGGGGGAGAATAAAAACTGCTGTACATTTCTGCTTGGTGTGCCTACCTGCTAGGTCACCCGCTTTGCAAAGTATCAGTAAAGGGCCATTCACCTAATACTCTGCCTGAGCCTAAGTTATTGTTTCTCACACCAGTAGCCGCCATCTTTTCCTCATGGAGGAATTCAATTACATACCTTTGCTTCATATGTTCTCCCATGCCAGATGTCATGCCAGAGAGAGTGGTGAGGTGCTGGAACAGCCTGCCCAGAGAGGTTGTGGATGCCCCGACCCTGGATGTGTTCAAGACCAGGCTGGATGGGGTCCTGGGCAACCTGATCTAGTACCTAATCTGGAGGTTGGTGGCCCTGCCTGTGGCAGGGAGTTTGGAACCTGATGATCCTTGGGGTCCCTTCCAACCCAGGCCGTTCTATGATTCTATGCCATTTTGGCAGACTGCCCCTCTGCTGCCATCTGTCCCATGGCAACAAAATGTAATGGAATATTGATGGGAAGATTCAAGCTCTACTGTCATACCACCAACATCTGCCTCTGACATCATGGGCTAATAGAATAAAACAGGAGGCATTACTTTCAGAGTAGTCCTCGTACCTAAGCTACTACTTAACTCCACCGTCATCTTGAAGTTTGCTTAAGAATTATGGTGAACTTACTTAAACTTAATGCTGGAATCATTGGTATATATTTGTCCGTAGGGAGAGAAGACTATAGTTTTTATGTTTGTCACCAAAAAGATGAAAATTTCAGCAAGATAATAAAAGAAGCTTGTGTGCAAATGGCAAAGTCTGAGTCATGCATAAGATGCAGTAACCTGAGGGACATGACAGTGAAAAGTGGCCAGCAGTTATTTCCAACTATTCATAAAACAAAATAATAAAAAAAAAGAAAAAGAAAAAAGAATAACAAGAGTAGTGCAAGTGCAGCTAGTTCATAAACAATCTGCTTTGTTGGCAGTATAAGAGCATAACTGTAATAATAATAATAAAAAAAATAACGAAAGCAGACTGTAGCAGAAGATGAGCTTCTGACTTACTAGCATTTGAACAGAACAGTGTAAACACATCAGAGCTCTGGCCTCTGGTCAGTGTCAGAAATTTCTATCCTTGTCCTTGCTCTGTATTTTTACCTTTTAACCACATAATGAGGTTGAATGGAACAATTACATTTGACAGTGAATTTTCTCTGACTTTGGAAAATACAGGAAAGGTTGTATTACCCATTGTGACTCTAGAAATCTTTGATTTTGGCTTTTGACCTAAATTTTTTGATACCAAAGAGTGATACATTATGAACAGCGGTGAATATGAAAATAAAGGTATAGGTTAGTACTGCTATTAAGTGAAATACTGGCGGGTGTTAATTAGATCTGTGATGACATTTTCTACACTGATGCATTCCAACTGTCGTTAAACAAATGTCCATAGATTTTGTTAGAGCATTCACAGTTGGTGTGCAATTCTCTCTCCTTGATTGTCAAGGCATTCAACACATCTTCTGCCGTAGTACAGCTACATTCACGTGAATGGACCCCTGCTAATTGCTTTCCCTACAGGTGACTGAACCTGAAATCTACAAATAAAGAATTTCCTTTGATTCTGAGCACCAAAGACAGACATTGTCTTATTTTGCTCACCACTGGTCTGTTGTCTTACATTTCCAGATCTAATGCTACCTAGATCACAGCTCTGCATTGCCAACTTCTTCTCGAGTGGTATGAGTTGTAAGCCAAATCTGACATTGAAATGTTTGTTTTCATTAAAGAAAGCATAAAGGTGAAAGTATCAGATTTCTAATAGAGCTTTTTTTTTTCTTTGACTCCTGCTTTAATTAAAGAGATTACATGAAGATGTAATGGAAGTCTACCCATGAAGTTGTAAAATGAAACAATCAATTTGCAGTTTAGAAGATAAATCATGATGTAGATTGTCATCAACAATGTTACACAGGTTTGGAGGAACTTCAAATATCCTGTTATTTTTTAAAATACATTTTCAAATATATAAGCATAATTAATTTTTAGGTTGTAAGTCTCAGGCTGAAGAATCACAATAAATAAAAATAATAACAAATTGTCCCAAATAAGCAGGCAGCTGACATACAGGATGTTATTTCCTCCTGAAGAAATAAAGTGTTTAGAGGTACAACAGCAGAATTCCCAATGACTGTGAAAAGAGTTGTGATTTTTTTCAGGCAACGAACTTACAGCAGACAGTATCTTTGTTATCAGATCTTTAGACTAGGCCATGTGTCAAATACCTATATCAGAATGGTCGATTTGCTATAAGAGGATTAAAGACAGAGTTTTCTGTGCTTGTCATATTGAATATGTTTATTATGTGTAGCATTTTGGTATTGCAAATCTAAAATCCAGTGCAGCAGAATGATGAACATCTCTTATTAGGTAGCTTAAAATATCTAGGAGACAACAGTATAATTTCAACAAACTTGTTGTTCAACCTTATGTTAGGAATTTTGGCATAATTCACAATCACTTTTAGACATAAACCAGGTTTTAAATAATTAAAAGTCAAAGCGAAACATGATTGTTAATAGCAACAAAATGAATTTGCTATCTCTCTTCATAAAAATGAAGGAAAACTGTAACTGCTTTCTGGTCTATTCAACAAACATTATAATCAACCATACTACTCACTTTTGGCAGGTAGCAAGAAATTCTAACAAAATATTATTCCTCACACAGAACTTTCATAGAAACCCAACTGAGAGAAGGGAGAGTGGAAGGACATCACTGATAATTGTCAGAACTACTGGGTCTTCTGTAAGACTGGAGAACAAAGAAGAAGCGAGAAGCATTTTCATTATCAGATACTCATTTAACAATTCTAGGAAAGAGCAATTCTCATGCACGTCATCTGTTTCTGCTGTGAGAGTGGCTCTGAGAATGCAGCCATGGGGAGGCCTGTTTTGATCAAATCCACTGCTTTCCTTTTCAAAGTGAATGAGATAATGCAGCTGTGGAACAGCACCTTTTAATCAGATCAGCAGGATCCCATTGAAATGAAGTACAATGCAGCTGCAAGTCAGTATTTCCCTAAAACAGGTGTATGCTTCTCCTTTTGAAATTGTGAACACAGTGCTTGTCCCTGCATCCCAAACTAAGCTTCAGCAGAACTGTGCTCAGCATTGCCTTTTCCTTTCTGTTCTTTTGTCACCTCTCTGTACAAAGTAGATTTATATATATGCCCAAAATATATTTAATTAGCATAAGTCAAATGAGATTTTGGTAATTTTTGCTAAAAGGGAAAGCAGATTGAAAGTTAAATCTCAATTCTTACCTCATTTACCCTCCTAGTCAATTTCATCTTTAGGCCTGAACTTAAAAGAAAACGTGGCAGAGGATTGTGTTATGAGTGGAAGATGATCAGATGTAGGTATGTTGGAGAAAAAAAAAAATTATGTTAACCCCTACACAGCCCTCAACTCTCTGTTGCTAGTTAGCAACTACAGTACTGTCAGACATATTCCTCCTCCACCTTTCAAGTACATTGCATAACAGATTAATTAGCTGTAACTGATGCAGTTGTGAGCAGTTTAATGATCACAGAGTACAGCATATAGCTCCTGGAAGTCTGCCTAGGAATAAGAGAGTAGCAGTTACTGAGAGACAGCAGAGAAAAATCCAGAGATACATGATGTTGAATACAACCAGGGGAAAAGGATTGCCACTTTATTGTGGTCTCTCTTAGAGTTGACTTTCAAGGCACCTTTCAGGAAATGGAAGAAAGATGAACCTTTCAGATGTTATGGGGGCTAAAGTCAGGTGTCTTTGCTCCAATTATCGGAGTGAGGGTGTGAAAAATTCTTCGATATATCCAGACTGAGATTAAGACACAAACAAGGTCAAATATTGTCCAACCAGTTTAATACAAATACTAGTCAGTGAAGGAGATGGAGATGGGAAGGCAGGCAATAGTAAAAAGGTAGGAAATAAGAGTGAGGGTTATGTAGTATAAAAAGCAGGATAGTCACCACCATAGATCCCACACTGTTCCGTTGGTCTGAGGAATTCTTCAGACCTGTGTGAGAACGAGGGAGCAAGGGTGCAGGGGAACAGCAACAGCAGGCTTGGGAGAAGCAAGCGTCAGGAGAAGCAGCAGCAGGCATCAGGCTTAGCAGGAGCAGGCTTCAGTGCAGCAAAGCCTCAGGTCTCAGGCAGCAAGTACCAGGCAGGCACCAGGCATCAGAAGACATCATCAGGAAGAAGGCAGGAAGCAGGAGGCAACAAGAATCATTCTCTTGTTAGAGGGGTCTTTTTATCCTCTCTTTCTGCCAGTGTGGCATTCCTGGGCACCTAGGTAAATGTCATGTGCAGCACCTATGGGCACGTAGGGGCATGCACATCCCCTCTTGATGGTTACCTCCCCTAGGGTGCCCACTTCCCCCAGGGTGCTGCTTATCTCTTATCTCTCATTGTCCCTGGTCTGCAAGCCTTCAAGCAGTGTCTGTAGGCCTCCATGCAAACAAAAAGTTCAGAAACAGTCTCTTACAGGGTGATGAGAAAATCTCTTCTGCTGATTAATTTTGTGCAAAGGGGTTTGGCATGGTGCATCTCTGTGTGTAGAGGGTGACTTACTGCACAGCTGGTAACTTCTGCTCAGTGATATCTACAGTTCTTCAGGGATAAAACCCAAAACAAGCACCCGTAACACAGCCTGATACTTGGAGCTGCAGAAATAAAGGAATAGGAACAAGTGTGGGCAATTTCCATTGTCGTATGAAGGGCAGAGTTGTAATTTTTTCATCTCTTCAGAATGATGAACGTCTTGTGACAACCTTGCCTGAGTTTCACACCCCCAGCTGCAGAAAATGGTTCTTCACCTGGGAAATTTAACAGCATGAGAGTTTTATCTTGAGAGCTGTAAACTCCAGTTGTGCTTCTGCTTAAATTTATGGCCAAAAGTTTGGAAACTAATAGAATGGAAAACATGAGTGTCTCAAACTTAAATTAGAGAGCTGGCCTTCGCGGCTAGGAGTTCAGAAAAATCTCTATTCGACAGGCACTGCAATGCCATATGACATACTCCTGTACTGGATACTCATCATCTCATTAAATAGAAACTTAAAACGAGCAAGCTAGTGGAAAAAAAAAATAACAAGGAAAGAAGTCAGTGGTGTGCAGGTGTGCAGTCACTGTAATATGTTTTATCAACTCCTCACTGAGATTATTGAAAAATAGGAATGTAGACTACACTCAGAAAACATAACATAGCTGAATGACTGTTTCCTCCTTTCTTTATCACTTCTGGTTGAAGGAACGTCAGAAGTGGACATTGGTGAGATCTTGAGAAACAGATGAATTATATAATCTTTTAGAGCCAGAAAGCTGATGCATTTGCTATAGCCCATAAAACTCTTTTCAGTTAAATGGAAGGATTTAACAAAATTTATTAAAAGGAGCAGGGAGGGATGGGAGTGTGAGTGTATTAAAATCTAAATAAATAGCCTCCAGTGAAAAGGCAGTTTGGTCCTTTCTTACAGGAGAATAAGAGATAAGAAACTTGCATTAGGCAATGTTTGCTTCAGCCCACACACAGGATCGTAGCTTCATCCAGATATTCCAAAAAGTGGGATATTTAAGATCCAAGCTCAGTATACTCACAATGGACCCACAGGTAATAGCTGTTAGTTTAAAAGTTCTGTTTGCCTTGAAGCAGGGCTTAAAAGAGAATATTTATTTTTTATGAAGCTTGTATTTGAATTTTGTAAGTTAAATTAACATTATTCCTCAGGGATTTTTAATTTAAGATCCTACCTCTTCTGTATTTTTTAATAGACTTTAGGTTTTCTTTGTCTTCACTGTGCCTCTGAAGCTCAAACCCCTCCTAGTGTAGATGATTTTATGGTGCAAGAGTAAGAAACCAGTAGAAACTCAAAATTAAAAAATATTAGTAGGAGATATCTAAGAAATGAGACTAAAATAGGTAAAATTAAACATAAGCATAAGGTTCCAAATCAGTCCTATTCATGAAAAGTAGGAATAAGCTTTGGTAAGAAAGTTTTGTTAAAGAATATATATTTTCTTAATATATATTGAAAAAAAAAAATAGGAAGGACTTATCCCTTAAACTCCCAGTAGAAATCAGGGCTGAGTCCTACCAAGCTTACTCCTTATCTAATTTTACTTCTATCTTTTTCTCCCTTTCTCCTCTAACTTAGATATGGACTGTATGACTGTCTTATATTCACTCTTTAAGTCTTCTGCTTTATAAATACTAGTTGTTCCCATCCAACCACATCATATCCTATTTTCTTGCCCCTTCCTTTTTCTTTTTTAAAAATTTTGTTATTTGAAAATATTATTTTGTTTCTCTACCTAATTTCCAAATCAATTTGGAGGAAGCCAAATAATCTTGTCTTGGATTCATTCCAACAGTTCCATCATCTCTTAATCACATAATTCCACCAAGGCCTTTCTCTCGCTTTTTTATCTATGCTGTAAATGTTTGCCTTCACATAGATTCTCACACATGCAGGCACAGACAGTTGTTATATTCCATCACTTATGCAGTCACTAGGTTTTTCACTCTAAATATGGGAACAAGAGAACTTGGAAGTACGTCTTTGAAAGCAAGCAACTTTCAGGACTTAGTACTTCAAAGCTAACTCCACCACATCCAAAGACGCTTTCCAGTTCAATTTGCGAAGAACAAACTCACCCCAGCACAGACAACACAGACTTGTTTTCCTCCAGAAAACAAACCTGCAATGTAATGGGACCACATAGGCAAAGAAATCATGGAATGTAACTTATTTCTAGGTGAGACTCCAAAAGATAGGTAACATAAGTCTATTAGCTGCACTACAACAAATCATCTGCTCACTTCAATACAGCAAGGGAGCATTTCAAACATCTACTACTGTGTTATAGAGTTCTATAGGAATTCCAGGAAAGTAGTCAATTTCCAATAACAGTTTTCTTTTCACCTTCTCCCTTTCACTTTTTTTTTTCTGTATGATTTCTTTTCTTAAAAGAAAAAAATGCTAACATCTGACAAACAGACATTTCCTATCTTTTTTAGAAGACTGTATTAATGTTTTGATGAAGCATTGAACAATAAAGATGCTTCCTACACTTATGCACTAGCACATCTGAGCTTTTTATATCTAATAGATCATCCCCAGTACTTTGGCACAAGAGGAGAAAGTTCCTCCATTATGCAACAGTTTCAGGTAGTGACAGCACAAGAAAAACAAGATCTATGCATAGAAGTGTATTTTGAACTATTGGTTAACAGATTGATTTTCAGAATGTGTATAAGAAATGTAGATTTTCAAAAGCAAATGCAATACTTAATAGTGGCAATTTACTGCCTTGTGCTGCCCTCTCTTTATTCACATAAAACCACAACACTCAAAAATCAGGTGAAATTAAGCTTGCCACGAAGATAACAGTTCAACATTTGAGTCTAACTATCCTAGATTACTTGGCTAAGATTTCCAGGAGATATGTCAAATAGCAATAACTGTAATATTTCTTTTCATGAGTCAAAAGACATATATCACCAAGCTCATTTCATACAGATCAATGATCAGCCAAAGCAATTTATTGCTCTCTGAGGTTTGATTAGAAACAGACATCTAGAAAAGAAGGATACTATAGCCCATTGTAATACCTTTGAACCTTCAAACATACAGTTAAGGAATATTGCATGGAATTGTGAAATCTAGCCAAATACGATTACTCATTGAGATGAAAGAACAAAGTCATCTAATCTGATGATTAACCTTGGGAATAAGCCTCAAGTCTGTCAGCACCTTTATATTATTGTTTCTCTGTTTTGATGATCTTGACACCATTTCATATCCTTTGGCCTAACTGAGTACTGAATACAAGGTGCCCATGAAGCTATTAAATATGGTACACACAGCAGGTTGGCTTATCCAATCAAATGTTACTGTTCTTAAATTTTTGTATATAATTACAGCTCTGATCAAGTAAACATCTTTCATCAATCCTGTTATATAGCCACTATAATTAGGCTAATTCTGCATCTCTGTTATGCTATGGTTACCAAAAGAAAATTCACTGTTTATGGATGAATAGGTGAAAATAAATAAGAATGTAGAATCATAGAATGGCCTGGGTTGGAAGGGACCCCCAGGATCATCAAGTTCCAACCCCCCTGCCACACACATCTTACTCATTTATCCTCATGTGATCATCCAAGGAGATCAGTTTCTAATTCTGCAGTTTGTAGCTACAAGCTCAGCGCTAATGTCTGAAACATGCGCATATTTTTATAAAATGAATTTGTGACAACTTGCATGTTTTATTTCTGAGCAGAGAGTTAATATGTTCTTAGACCCTGGGTCTCAGAGCAGGATTATTTATTTATTTATTTATTTTGCAGCTTGATAAAACATTCAAAGGACAGATCTAGATTTACCACAGGTGGGCAATGTGTAGAGATTGACATTATCCTAAGGTTTTCAGTTATCAAATTTACTTTTTGCCAGCTACAAGTGTATAAGAACTGAAATTTTTGTAAACCTCAAGTGAACTAATTATGTGTTAAGAAGAATGTATATTTTACTTTGTAGCATACAACACAGAAAAATTACTGTGAATCAGGTTCTTAGGAGTCGGAAGAACTTTAGGCAGGTAATAGGCATAGTTCTGCTTGGGTCCATTCTAAAGCAAACTCCCTTGAAGGCTTGTCAAAAATAATATCATGTTCTTCATTGCTTCTGAAAATACTCTGAATCCAAATACTATGTGAAGGTCTGATACAGAATCTCAAGTTTCAACAGAAAATTATTTTTGTTCCTTTTACTAGCAATGTTAGGCAAAGGTTAGCTTTACAAGAAAGTAACTGTTCTTTTCTGTGAAGTCAGTGTCCAGTGATACAAAAAGAGACTAAGTGGCTATCTGGTATATCTTCACTTTCAAAATGAATACAGAATGTCATGTATAGTAACAAAAAAGAGGAAAATTTAAATTAACATTGTCCATACTTATATGATGATTTCTGCTATAAACAAATATAATTTAAATGTGTGACAATTAGGTCTTGAGGAACCAGTATTGCATGCCACTGAATTTCTTAGGTAGTCTCTACCATTGTCTTTTGCTTTTATTTTGCACCAAAATCTTGTTCAAATTTTTTTAGTCACATGGAAGACCTCAATTACAGAACTTAGTGAGATTTGGCTTTCACCAAAAGTCTGCAAGTAAGGTAGAGATGGTACATAGAAGCACAGGCTGACATAGTATATGGTAGTGGAACTACATTAAAGAAGCAAAAAAAAGACATCAAATTAAAAAGAACAAACTTGTCAGAAAGCATTTTCATGGGAAATTTTTCAGAAAAAGAGAATGTTTATTTCCTTGTCTTACCTACTCTCTCCAAGAACACTTGACTGCAGAGTGGTCAGGTAGTTGATTTAAGATGCTAAAAAACATCCTTGACTCACAAGTTGAGGTGTTGCGTGAATAGACACAAACCTGAATCTGCCATATAACAAGAAAGTGGTCTAAGTTTTTGAAAACGTACATTGGGAAAGAGTAAGGAAGGAGAAATATGTATGTGATACTTGTGTCTGAAGAAATGCTAAAAGGTTTTCATGTCATTCCAACATGCTGAAAATTCATATCTGTGTATTCTTGCTTCCTATCTGCCAGGCTGCAGTAGATTTTTCCTTCTAGTGTATAAAAGGCTATGGCAACCACAAATCCATCATTTCAGCCTAAATTCTTCCATGGGATACCCTTTTCAGAGTGCCAAGACAGATAGTATTTTTTTATTTCTTTCCTATAAAAGCAAGGGATGACAGTGATGCCTTCCTTACTAGGCACTGATAAATCTGTAATGGTTTTCAGTTTAGCTGACAATATGCTTTCTTATCAGTGTATATATGTGTATATATATCTTATCTGTGTATATCTGTGTATAGTGAAGACATTAATTTATCAACTGATTTAGCTCAGATTTTCTTAGGAGGTTTTAAGTGTATTGAGGAACACCATCAAATACTAACATGCAGTCCATATATATGGGATTACTTACGGATGCTGCTGAATGGAAATTAGTTGTTCTGCTGCTTATCAAAAAATCAGGAGCTCAAACCATGAAAGTTCACTTTGGAAGGCATTCTGATTAAGAGATTTATGTAAGAACAACAGTAGTTGGCTGTACAGAAGAGATGATAGTGTAGATTGTGATGATGCCTATCAGTGAAGTTGGTGACTTCAAATATAAGGTCTTCAGTACAGAGATAATTCTAGTGCCTAAAATCTTCCATTCAGCAAACTGGGTAAATTAAGTTCATTCAAGTAATATGACAGTAAGCTCCCTGGACATTTTCTTGTGGAGAAGCTTTTTACCTCATTTCCTTTATCTGCCGGGATACCTGTGGATCATCATAGTCTTACTCTCCCTTTTCCTCTTACAATTTGTTGTCAGTCTATGACTTTGTGAGATCCTACTTTGGAAAGGACATAAATGCAGAGGCCCAAGACCTCTGCAGAAAGTTTCTGCTCAGTCTATAGAACTATTGCAATCATTGTTTTCCTACTCCATTTGGAAGGTGTGTCTCTGTCTCTACCATGAGTCTTAGAAGGCTATTGCCTCTTATTAAATGGTAACTTCAGACATTCAAGGTTCAAACTCAACTACAGCCATAGCTAGAGCAATCACAACCTTAAGGGCACTTACTCTAGTATTTTTCTGGTGTTCAACTTATTCAGCATTAATGATGTAAAATGAAAGATCTCTTAATTCAGTCTCAGGTATGAACACTGTTTGCATTTGCGTGGTGGTGGGAGGTAATAATTCTGCAACAAAGTCAGACATGCAGCCATTCAAGAGTTTTAATTGCTGCCAAATTCTTAAGTGTCTGCTTTAGTTTACTGTCATTTTTTTTTTTTTTTTTTTTTTACAGAAGCAGGGCCAGCAACATTTTATTACTTGTTCTTTTCAAAGTAGATGTAGTTATTTAACAAGCACCTTCATCAGGCTTTATAAATATGTCTGAGACAAATCTTTGCAAACCTAGTCCCCCGTTCATCAGTAGATACTTTCAGAATTTCCTCCACTGTTATTCTGCTCCTTATTCCACTTATACAATACATATCTGAATCAGGCCCTTGCTGTGTCAGTGCAATAAGCAAATGCCTTCAGAGAAAACCTAAAATGTCTTCTGAATCCTTTAAGGATTAGAAAGACTAGAAAAATGACATTTTATTTGTGTTTGACCCTCATAAGTGATTTTGACCTTTCATGGTGGATTTGCTTAAGTGAGCCTGAGTCATATCTAAAGATGTACATCATTCAGCAATTTCACAGCACAAAGGTTGATGCAACCATCTTCTTCCCTTTCAGTGCATACAGATTTGCATCCACAGTATTTCAGGCTAGAATCTCAGATTAAAACCAAAGAAAATGTTTAAAACAAAAATACATGTATCGATAATTCTTGATACCAAACTGCCTCTTTTGATGTAAAAGCAAACAGCTAAAAAGCACTTATAGGTGAGACACTGAATATGTAGGCTAATCTCATGGTTTGGTCAGTATGATGCTGTTCAATACATATTTAATTTGATATTTTATAGGTATCAGGTCAAAAAAGAAAAGTTTAGTTTATCAGAGACAAAGCAGAGGTCAAGATTTCTTTCAAATAATGGCTTTAGATGAGCTTTCCTTCTATTTTCTGTTTATAAACTAATTAAGTGCTATATACAATTTTCTTTAGGTAGTTAAGTGACATACAGTTTCTAAGAATAATTACTTGTAAGCCATTTGTTGAGTTCTTGAAATTCAAAACAGGAATCATATTGAAATGAAGTTATGTTGACACTGCTGTTTTTCCTGACGTCAATTATGTTAGTGAACTCACTTTTACTTGACTGTTGTTTTCTATTAGTTTAGTATTATCTATGAATTTCTATGAATTTCCTGTGAATAATCCTGCCAGAGAAGTCATTCTTACAGATAGTGAAAACATGCTACAAAGGAAAACACAGATGCAGCTAACGCCAGTCTTCTTTGAGCAGGCACCTGCTATTGTTGTAAATTTTAGTTTTAATTTTTCAGTTGTTGGTTCACCCATACTTCACCAAGTTCTAGTTACAGATGCAGGATTCCAAAAGCATCACAAAATACAAATAGAAAAATGAACAACCAACAGCAGGAACATGTTTTTTAACACCTTGTATATTGACATTTCATTCCAGAATTGTAAGATTACAATTCATTTCTTGTGGCTAACTCAGCATCTTTTTCCCACTTCTCCAGTTAACATCTTCCAACATCAAGAAAGCAGATGCTCAGCGAATAGACTCTTCTAAATGAAGATAAATATTAATTATCTAATTATCTCTCTGCATTATTTCTGAGATCAAAAGATGGACTTCAGCCACTCAATTCAGTTCCAGACTTCTAAATTTGGAAAGGGATCACACTTCTTACTGTAACATGAAGTTGATGACATTCATACTGTAATCCATTAGAAGCTGAGCTGAACCATCAAATTCATTTTGATTGTGATCCTAAGCACTTAAAACTCAGTTCTCTATAAGGAAAATTTAAATTTATGGTCAGTCAAGATTTGCAGTCCTTCATGAGTTGTTCAAAGATTTCAATTAAGGATATATATTAGAAAGGAAATACGTCATTTTTACCAGATCAGAATTAATATGAATAATCAATTGAGATACAGGCACTTTTTGCAGTTCTTTGCTTCACACAACATAAATATTCAGGCCTTTTTTAATTGTTTCCTCCTATTGATTTTTTTTTCTTCAAACGCTCAAGCTCTTGGTTAAAATTTTACATTAGTATCCCTAATTACACTGTTCTGATCAGCATGTAATTATTCTGTGTATAAATGCAAATATGGTTTTCTGACATTTAACTTTGTGGCCCTGTGAAGTTAAAGCAACTATTTATTTACAATTGTAGTATGGCACACATTAAGTCAGGAAATCTGAATCACACACTGAAGTTCAAATGTTAACAATGGATTAGAATTATTCATTAAATGCGCAGGAATGGAGCATAATTCGAAGTGGCACTGTGTTCTCCTTCAGTAGAAAATGCAGGAAATATTTTTTAATGATTGTATGATGATTTTAGACAAAAATTAAATTTCCAAACTTAAGCCCCCTAAGGTACAAGAACTTGAAGGGTTAATACGATGATTAATATTAAGAGCTTGCAATTTCAAGTCTTGGACATTTATTTAGATCATGTGAAGGGCATTGAAATTGAGAACTACATATACTTGTTAAAATACCTTTTGCTACTATACAATATTTAAAAGTGTTTTTATCTCACCCCTAAACCTTTAACAGTACTAGATTTATGATATGGAAATTCTGGGGCTCTGAAAGCCCTTGTCAGAAAACACACACACACACACACACACAAACCAAATAAACAAGCAAAAACAGAGAAGATTTTGCCACAAACCGCTTCTGGCAGGATATTTATGCTTATGTTTTCCCTGTTTTGTTGGATTTCAGCTGGACAGACAAAGAGTTTTAAGGATTTTTTTTTTTCCTTTTTCCACACTTTTTGTGTTAGCCTCATTTTTTAAAGTCTATCTGCCCCCTTTTCATTCCCAACCACATAATTCTGCTGGAATCAAGGGTCCTTATCCTGACAAACTAACTTGTCTCTACTCTTACTGGCAAGTAGAAAAACAAAACAAAACAAACAACAAAAACTCCATAACTAACAAAAACAACAAATAGTGCAAATAAAAATCTTTCTGACAGAGTTTCATATGTTTAAAAACTGAGAACGCTCCTCTAGTCTGGCTGGAATGGATGTTTAAGATGAAACAGAGGACTGTAAAGGAGTTGAGTAACTACATTGTGTAGGATCTTGTATGTTAATTTTCTGCTGGGAATTTGACTGAGAGGTTAGCTCTACTGACATCAACTACAGCAAAAAGAAGAAAAGCCCATCTCATGCCTCCTTTCTCCTCTCATCTTCATGACAAGAAAAGAGGAAAGCATGTATAAGAATTTGGTTCAAAAGTAGTAGCTACATCCTTCATGCCTCTGAGTGTAACAAAGGCTCCCAGAACTCCTAGTTCAATAGAAATTTGCACAAATAAAGTAGTTCACTTACATTTCAAACTGAACAATGCAGACTTTAATGTACAACTCCCTAAAGAAGTTCTCCATTGCCAAGATCTCAGCCTCCATGACACCTTGCAAAGTTTAGGTGCCTTAAGAAAGACTGCATTTCTTTTATACATTTCTTCGTATCTATGTCTGTGGGCTATTTACAATGGTTTGAGCTGAGCAGTAATTGTGAAGCAATTGTATCTATACTAATAAATTAAAAGGATCCACAGAACTTTCTCTTGCACTGGAATTCAATCATTTCTTTAATTTAAGAGCATAGTCTTTTCCGTGGTATGCCCTGGGATGTTTATGCTAGGTCCATATTTGGAAGTTAACAGAGATCTGGGGTCCGTTTGGCCACAGTCACCCAACTTCAGAAAGTAAGAGATGAATAGTTCAGACTGAAATATATCCAAAACAGTCAGCCTTGTTTGCAGAGGAAAATTGAGAACAGTTTTAATTTAATAACAGAGAAAAAGTTCCCCTCAGGCTGAGACGCTCTGGGATAGATGAAACTCTCTGAACAGACAAGATGCATGTTTCCAGGGAGCAATGTGGCACAAATTTTGGGAAAAAGTATGGAGAACATGGAGAACGCAAAATGGTCAATGATACCAAACATGCCCCATCAAGTATAAGCATGGTCCCTGGGAAGAGCAGAGAAAAAACTTTCAGCAAAGTATCAGAAATGACAGAGTGCGGTTTCTCGGGGTGCTGTCTCTAAGGAAAAGACAGAAGAAAATCAGCCTCAGAACTCTCCCCCCCTCAGAGTTACCACCTCTCACAAATTAGTAGTATATCTTTCCATAGAAATAATTTATTTGTTTGTTTCACTTTAATCTCTTAGAACGCCAGGCAGTCTAACTAGTAATATTAATTACAGCATTAGGTGACTCTCTCTCTCATTCTCATAACTGTCATTTCAGTGATGGAACTTAAATTAAGAACTTTATCACCTTAATATTTCTCATTTAGTACAGACTGCTATACAAACTTACAACCTAGGAAAAGCAGAAACAAATCACACCAAAGAATTCTTCAGAGATATTTTCCCAAGGCTGACTTTTTATTTTTATCTAAAAAAAAAAGAAGTAAATTAGTTGAAATTATTGATTTTTCCAGCTCCAATATTTGTCAGGAAAACAAAACCATTCTTCCTTTATAGCAGTTTTGATTTACTTTTATAACCCTGCTCCGAAAAGTGTCAAGACATGCCAGTTTTGTAACTGTTTTGGAGAGCAAGCATCTAATGCTTTTTTCCTCATGGTAAGCTGTCATTTTACAGCTAGATTTTTCAATTGCAATATGCACTTTTAAGACACTTGGAATCCATCTGTTCTGCCTATCATGTTAAACAACATCATAAAGAATATTAGAAGGGAAATCCAAAAAAACACCTTCTGAGCTAGTTGCTGACCAAAAAGAAATATTGAAGGCCAGAGCAAAAGTAGGATCTGAGATCCCACCTCTTTCTAGAAGTGACTCAGAATTTAAGGCCCCAAAGCCTCTTCTGAATTTAGGCACCAATATGTCACACAGTGACATAAGAATGGTGCCTTACTAAGAGGGCTTGTTTAGGAAATGGCACTCTTTTGGTTTTCTGGATAAACCCTTGAGGTTGCTTTATTACTTTTATATTTAAAAATAAGTAGATACAAAATGTCTTAACATTCTTGGTAACTGAGAACAAAGCTTTCTTTATCCAGCAGGCATTTTGAAGTGTTTTCTTTCTATCCAATGTTGGATCAAATATTTTATCGTGACTTTGTTCTCTTATTCTCGGGAGCAGAATTAAGACTCAAAATGGAGTCAAGCACTGAACCACTTTATTTGCCTGACAGCAGGTTTGCAAAGAAAATAAGAGAACAGGAAAAAGAAAGTTGGTTTCTATAGCTACCACCATGATCAGCAGTGTCCCATCCTGAAGTCCAGTGGAGGGGAGCATTCCACACACACCCACACACCCATGCACACCACACCACACCCACACTCACACACCCTGTGCCCTTTGCTGGTCATGTTTTTATAGTGTTGTGCTATTGCATAGTTTATGAATTCTTGAAACTGTTTCTCATATCCCTGCATCCCACTCAGCAGTGGGGCACATGCCAGTACTATCACTAGGGGGGTCTCGAAGATTCTAGAAAGGTCCAAGCCCCTGTAAGATGTTGTCCTTCGCTTGACGCCGGGCCTGGGCACATGCACAGGGAACTAGGGTTATGCAACTGGTTCCTCATATGTGGAACAGGAGGTAGACTTCTGACGGGTGGAACTTAATTTAGTTGTTGTGGTGGTTTTCTGCCAACAATGTTGAGACATATTTACATAATTTTTTTCCAGTCTCTTTCACCTCCGTCTCCAAAAAACATCAAAGAAAGACGACTTTAGGAGTTATCAAGTCACTCTTAAACTTACCATTTGCAGATCCAGCAGATGTTGACAGCTTTGTCAGAAACGTTACAGAAAATCATACAAAATTATAAAAGTCATAAGTGGTTTCACTGAAAGGAATAAATATATAATTAGAGTGTTATTAAAAGTCAGATGTTTCAGTTTTTTATTTCACAGCTATTATGAACTAACTGATTCTGGTTTACTTAGAAATACTGGAGTTCACAGACCATTGTCTGGATGGAAGGCAATAGCCACTCAGAAATCGTTATGCTCTTTTATGTTAAACTGGCTTCCACATAAAGGCATTAAGACACATTTGGAGGTGGAACAGGGCCAGCTAGGACGAGAAAGGTGATAGTTGAGATGTATGGCAAAATTTACATGCAGTAAAAACATGCAAAAGATTCAATTTTTTAGTCAAGAAAACAGAAATACTGAAAGTGAACAGAATCAGATTATTGATACAATACAGAGCATAAGATAAAAAGGAAAAAAAAAAAGAAGAAAATAGTTACTGTCATCTATCCTGCCAAACAGTATATTAAAAAAAGCACAAAATCATAAAATGAAATAAAAAGAAGATAAGTATCTAGAAAATTATAAAAGATGCTTCTACACCAAACGCTCTCAGGAAATAGAGTCAGTACTGCAGAAAATCATGAAAGAAAATATTTCAGCTAGTTCATAAAAAAAGGAAAAAAAAAGGTGAATAATTTTATACCCACCAATAACATTTGTAATGATGATAGCTAAGATAACAATAAGGCTAATGAGATCTCTTTTTGTACGGTGTACTCTAATAATATGCTGCAGTCAGGAAGGAATTATGTGTATTCTGTACAAACTATAATTTAATGCAGCTAGTTACATGTCCTATGGAGAAAGTTTCTGCAAAAACATTAGGTGAAGGCATAAGAATCGCTTCTTTGCACAGCATTTGTGATCTAGAATAATCAGTCCTAGCAGAGACGTCTAAATTTAGTTGTGGGTGAGGTTATTAAGCACATTAGTGAGAATGACAGGGTAGATTATTTTTCCTTAAAAAATGCACATTTTTGTTTGTAAAATTGTAAAAAGAAGAATTGTTTTAATTTTAGTTTGCTTGACTTTTATGTCTTAAATTTAGTCTTTTACATAAAAACTGTAGAAAAACAGTAAAATGCAAAGTAGCTATGGAAAAGCCACATATAACAAGAAAAATTTCAAGCCTATGCACATTTTGTACCTTACACAGGCTATAAAACCTTGATTTGCTGGGATTTCTTATAAATACAGTGACAGTAATGCTAGCATAAAAAAAAATACCATGTAGATAATAAGTACAAATATCTAGAAACTAAAGTGATACTGAAAAGTGTGATTTATACACACTTTTTCTTTAATTAAATTATGTTGTAAGTTAGATTCCAGAAATCTAGTTAATTTATCTCTTTAATTGAGGTACTCTTTCATGTTGTCAAATATAACTATCCTTGTTAATTAGTTTTTTTTTTTCTTTTTCTCTTTATTTTCCCTCTAGGGAAAAACAACAACAATGACGACAAGAACAACAAATTACTTTTTCTCTCACTGTTGAGAAATAAGATATTTTTACCACATTTAAGGAAGAAGAAAAAGAATGCTACTTTTAACATTTTTGTAAAATCTAGTATCACAGATTGTATGCATATAACAGTCCCATTCTCTGATGCATTTAACAGTAGTCTTGTTATGCTGTTGGACTGTAGAACAGCAAAAGCTAACACTTTATCAAACCTTTAACAAAATGTACGAGTCTTCCTCTTTTTACAAGGAGAGAAATCAAAGCACAGGGTGGTGAAATGATTTACCAAGGTAAGCTGGCAGCCCAATGGCAGAAATGTGCACAGAGATCACAACCCTACTTCTCTGGGTTAAACTCTTAGATGATCTTCTCTGCTCAGAAGATGATATTGTCATACAATTGGTCCTATTGAAAATTGAATTTAAACCACGTGTCGTATCTAAATATTTATAAAGAAACGTACTGTCTTTATTACATTGCACTTCAATAACAATAGGTTTATACAGGAATGGGTATAATTATCTGTGGATAAATGTTAAAATTAGGTCCCTAGAGGTAGTTTCATTGTTTGTAAAGAAAGTGAAGGTGGAACAGGCATTTAATTGACTGTGTAAAAGGCATTGCTTTGTAAAATAAGTCAGTAGTTACTACACTTGTAAATATTCTGTGTCACGTACACAAAATGTGTGAAAAACACAGAGAATCAAACTGGGACTTCTTATGCAAAGAGAAACATTAGAAACAGAATATATGTGCAAAACATATTGCTTTTTCTGAGTTGCTCCATAAATATGAATCTATTTAAAACCATGGGGAGAAAGCGTAGCCCAGACCAGACTTACATACAATGCACTGAACACTTGTGGATGGAAATGCTTCTATGGAAGAAGCTGCTCTATTTCTGCAATAAGACTTTTACCTACAAAATATTTTCTATTTTGTCCTTGGAAGGTACTTCTGCTTCTTATACATATACACTCAAATTTGGCAATAGACAAATTTACATGAAAACAGGTGTTTGCCGCTCAGGAGTTAATGCGACTCCAGCTACACTTTGTGTGATTTCTGATCGCTGTGGGATCACTGTGTGACCAAATTTAAAAATGTGATCATCTCTACTGCACCTAACATCACCAGTTCATGTAGCCAGAAAGAGAAAAAGCAGAAATTCACAAATCTATGAGAGAAAAATTTTGACATAAGAGGGAAAACATCATCTAAAATTCTAAGTGGATGAAAAGTTACAGGAGTTTATATAAAGACACTTTCTGCTATGTTAGTTGTCCTAAAATATTTTGTCTGGTCTTCTGATGCCCCTCTAAAACATATGAGTCACAGTTAGATCCTGTATCACACCTGTGATCCTGTGGGAGTGTTTTATATACTCTAGAGTATCTAAAAATATGCCAGACACCTATGTTAGGCACCTGAACTGCTTCTCAGACTTCTGTGCAGTGCCTCGGAGAAGGTGCAGTTAGAATATATGGAGCAAAAAAAATCTATCTGCTTTTAATGTGGAGTTCAGAAAGTAATGCTGCATCTAAATTGCTTGGTAAGTGTCTCTGTGGCAGGCTTGGTCCCCTTATCATTCTAGTCAGAGACCTGGTAGGAGTGCAGAGTGGCTGCATTCCAGCCTGCACACCTGAGTTCCCATTCCATAAAAGCAATCGTTCACTTTTTTCAAAGGAATATATGACTAAATTTAAACTCTCACCAGCAAAGGTTTGGGCAAAATGTCTTTTTTCTTCACACTAAGAATGAGGCAACTGAAGTAGATTTCATAATCCAGACCAATTTTTAAGAAAACTGTAAGAAAAAGATGAGCAATAAGACTTGCCTGTGTGTAACATGCATGAAATTGATATTCATTATCCCAGACTGTCTGTTGCACAAAAAGACACTGATCTAATGTGTGCCAGCCATAAAATAGAGAATGGAAGATTGCTTGTGCTTTCCTCTTCATGGCTACTTTCTCTATACTTTCATTCAGATTTTCTGGAAGCAACTTAAGCAGCGATAAAAGCATAACACAAATTTCTCTTCATTTCAAACTGTTACAATAACAGATTGAAATTCCACACTTTATCAACAGTCAAATATAAGCACATAAACCTAGGTAGTGTGAGTGTTTTGCAAGGTGTGTGGACATTAAATTGAATAAAATATAAAATGCATAATCTAAATAAAGGTATTTAATATTTTAACTGTAGCATATGTCTTAAAAAATTGTTAATTTCAAGTTGTTTACTACCATAAACAACAAACTTCAACATATTTATCATCATGCATGTTGTGGTTTGACTCAGCAGATAGCTAAGTTCCGCACCCTAAATGGGACGGGGGAGAGAAGTAGAGAAATATGCAGTAAAACTCGTGGGTTGAGATAAACACTATTTACTAAGATAGTGAAGAAAGCAAAAGAAATAACAGTACATATATACATATATATATATATAAAGAGGATATGCAGAGCAAGGGCTCACAGCCAGCAGCAACTCTTCCTCCTGGCTAACCCCTTCCGTAACAAAAGGAACAGGAAATCCCAAAAAACCAATCACATTATGTTACATGGTATGGAATAGCTCTTTGGTCAATTTGGGTCAGCTGCCCTGGTCCTGTCCCCTCCCAGTTCCCAGCTCCTTATGCCCCCCCTAACTGTTTCACTGGCAGAGGAATGCAGAACTGAGTCTGTCCTCGGCTCTGTTCAACACTGCCAGGATGTTACCAGTTTTGTTTCTCTTCTGAGGCCAAAACATAGCTTCATACTAGACACTATGAGAAACGTAACTTCTGTTAGAAACTAAGACAATGCAATTTAAGAACAAATAAGAACTCACAGAAAATAAATGAAGACAATTATATTGCCTGCAAAGGTTAATAGATGGGTTTACCATATAATGCTGAAATTATGACAAAATAACAAATCAAGTAATAATAATTCCAGTTCATAAAATGTTACACTCATATTAGCTTTCTAGTGTGGATGATCTTGAATCTTAACAGAAAATCATGCTTATTTGGTATAGGTCTTCATTAAACTGTAAGCTCAGATTTACACTAATTAAAAGTTTCATCAATCAAAGAATGTAACAATCAGAAGCCCAACCGAGTACAACTGTCTATAAGATAGGTATCTAAACAATTACTGAATTACTTAAATTTAATTCACAGTAAAATCTCCCTTCCCATGTGTTGTTACTAAACTTTAAACTCTTTTTCATTTATGTATGTGCTGACATAAAATTTCACAGGAAGACATTAAATAATAAAATAAAACAAAACAAAACAATGCTATCACCTAATGGTATGCTTAAAATTAAACTCCTTGTAATTAACAATGAAATTCCTTGTTGGTATAAGCACAGATAATTTGTTATCTTCATTTTGATCAATTTTTATTTTATTCTAGCAAAATGGCAAAACGATAATTATCATTCTACTCTCTGAATCACACTATTATTTTAACCTTCCTTCTCTATGAAACTCTTTGATCTGTGGACTACAACAAATAAAGCATTATCTAGAAACCAAATAATTCTGTTTTGCAAAAATTTCTGATATTTAGCATTTTTATACTTCTACACTAAACTAAAAAATAGTTTTTATGTTTTTTTGTTTTTTTTGCAAAACACAAATGAGGCAAAATGCCTGTTTTTAGAGAAGGTACTTTCATCATTGCACATCTCATTCTTTTTTTTCACCCTAGGGATTAAATCTGGAGACATACAGAGTACTAAAGACCTTAAACATTATAAGAAGTGGGACTTGCAAAGAATTAGAGCAAAAAGAAGGTGAAATGAGCTGTTCCAGTCCATCCCAACACCTTTTTGATATCCTGCACACAAGCTGTCTCTTGGTGGTTGTCCAGAAGTTTTAGTCTGACTTCAACAGGTTGTTGTTGACAATATATCACGTAAATCCCTTAATTTGCTTCTGAACTGAAATGGAATTCCTTCTTTAAGAAGGAAATAATTTATGTGGCATCAATGTCCAAAGTTTCACTCAGAAAAGTAGCATTTTCAGGTTATGTAGAATTTGTATGTTATTCAGTTTCATTTATTTTTTCTGTATTAATATCCAAGTTAAGTAGCAAGAATTCCTTTTTATTAAGATGCTTCTTTAGGTATTTATGCAGTAAGAGTTAATAAGCTATTTCTTGTTTTTTTGCATACGGAAATTCTAAAGCATGTATAATCATGGCTCAGCTTTTCCTTTGAAACTGCTGAAGCTTGTTTTTATTTGTGTTCTGTCTTGAGTCCATGTAACAGACTGTCCAGGCCACACAACAGTTTGTTTTCCAGTCTGTTTAGATGATGCAGAGTTATCTGCAGTTGTTTGTTTATTTATATTTCATCTTTAGGAAAATCTGGTATGCACCAGACAGTTTTGCTCTGATAAAACCATCTTATTAGAGCTTGGCATTCTGGTCTGAGTTTCTCCTTGTGCTTTCATTTTCTTTGTTCCATAGAAAACAAAAGTAAGCCAGGCCCAACCATAACAATGTTTTAGTGTTGTGCATGCAATGTTTTTTATTATTTACAAGCTTGTTATTTCAGAAAACTGTCACAGAGAATATTTTTTGAATGTTAGATATTACCTCTAACACTTCACTTGTAATACATGGCTTTGTTTTATGTTTAAAACCAAACATTACTCAACCATTAACAATATTATTACTATTAATCAAGTTTATAAACAGCTGTCATAAAAAGAATTTAGGAATACAACAATAAAATATCCTTCCAGGCTTATTTTAGATTCCATCTTTTATCACTATTTCTTCAATGGCAATATTTAAACTGGGGAAAAAAAAAAGAAAAAAGTCTTTTAAAATAAAACAGCAACAATTTTAGCTAAAAAGATTTTACCTTCCAGCAAGTTCAAATTTTTTGTGGCCTTTTAGTAGCAAAAGGGCTACAAGAAAGAAATGGATAGACTCTTTAGTGGGGCCTGTGGTGATAGAACAAATGGAAATGGTTTCAAACTAAGAGAGGAGATTTAGATTAGATATAAGGAAAAAGTTTGTTACAATAAGGGTAGTGAAGCACTGGAACAGGTTGCCCAGAGAAGTGGTTGATGCCTCATCCCTGGAGACATTGAAGGTCAGGCTGGATCAGGCTCTGAGCAACCTGATCTAGCTGTAGGTGTCCCTGTATATTGCAGGGGAGTTGGACTAGATGACCTTCAAGGGTCTCTTCCAACTCTAAGGATTCTATGATTCTATGAAATTAAGATAATTATTAGTCAGTAATTTGGTCATCTAAACCTGGTGAAATTTACCCCGAAATAATTCAACCTCGTGAAACAACAAAAACATTAGTGGGTGTTGAGGATTTTCTCACAGAATGGCTAAGAGATAAAGGGCATAGCACTGAGAACTTGATACAGCTGTATAGTTTAGGGTAGAAGTAACAATCCTGGGCGTTCTATCCTTGGGATAAAGAAGCTGCTTAGCAAGCGAGCAAAACAGGATGGGAACTGAAGAAGATGTGTCCATAAGAAGAGTGAGACCGAGTGGGAATAGAGAAAGATGTATCTATAAGAATGATAGGGAAATTTCAACAAGGTGATGTTAACGTTAGAGCTGGTTACCAATCATGAGCTTTACTTTTGCAATATGCATGAGCTTCATTAACGAATGTACTTAAGCACACGCGAAAAGCTAATAAACTGAGACTTGTTGAATGATCAATTGGCTGTCCGAGTCTCCCCTCGATCGCGACAAGTGGGTTTCATCCAAGATTTGTGCAGGATAAGTGAAGTCCAGATGACTAAAAGAGGAAAAACACAGAGCTTTCCTGAGAAAAGGAGTATACAGAGTATTTGTTATGGTTTGACTCAGCAGATAGCTAAGTTCCACACAGTTATTCACTCACCCTCCCCCCTCCCAAAATGGGACGGGGGAGAGAAGTAGAGAGATGTGTAGTAAAAGGCATGGGTTGAGACAAATGCTATTTACTAAAGTAGTAAAGAGAACAACAGAAATAACAGNCAGTAAAATGCGTGGGTTGAGATAAATGCTATTTACTAAAATAGTAAAGAGAACAAAAGAAATAACAGTACATATATATATATGTACACAAAGAGGATACGCAGAGCAAGGGCTCACAGCCACTGGTGACCCTTCCTCCCGGCTAGCCCCTTCCGTAACGAACAGAACCCGGAAACGCAACAAACCAATCACATGATGTTATATGGGATGGAATAGCTCTTTGGTCAATTTGGGTCAGCTGCCCTGGACCTGTCCCCTCCCAGTTCCCAGCTCCTTATGCCCCCCTTAACTATTTCACTGGCAGAGGAATGCGGAAGTGAGTTATGTCCTCGGCTCCGCTCAACACTGCCAGGATGTTATCAGTATCTCGGAGGTACAAGATAAATTCATACTAGACACTACGAGAAGCGTAACTTCTGTTAGAAACTAGGACACAGGGTTATCATCATACTTTCAGACTCAGAAAACTGCTGAGATGGGCTGTCTGATAGTAAGCTTACAGAAGAGAGCAAGAGGCTAAGCAACAGTTAACAGAGATTTGTCAGGCAAATGGTGTCATTCCAAAGAAAATTCAATCTGTATAAAGGGAGAAAAAGATTTGTTGTCATATGCCACAAGGTAAATAATATACATAACACTGCCAAACATCATATTCTTACTACAAAATGAGTGGAAATTCATCTAGATCAAAATGTTGTGAGCTGCATATACAATTAGCTGAAGATCCATACTGAAAAAGTAGATACCATGATTCAATATCAAATTAGAAAGCTGTGTCAAGTGGTGGTCCACAGATGTCTGGTCTTAACCTGGCACTATTCAATATTTTAATTATCTGGACAGTAGAAGAGAGGCAATGTCCATTAAATTTACAGAGGATACCAAACTAAGAGCAGATGCAAGCACACTTAAGCACATGGTTAGAATTCAAAATGATCTATTTGCAAATGGAGAAAATAGTATAAATAGGGTGCAATTTAAAATGGGACAAGAGCAAAATATTACTTTAAATTAGATATAAATAACCAAAGTAGAACACTGAGATGAACAAGTTAGGCAGCAGTGCTGCTGAAAAGTGCTGAAGTACTGTCTCCAGGCTATCCAGCTATCACTTGTCCTCTTTTACTTTCTCTCCAGAAAAGAGAAAAATGCGGTAATAAATCATAGGAAACCAAGAAACATCAACAAGAATGAACAGTAGTCTTAAAAGCATAAGCTATGAGGACAGACTGAAAAAGAATTAGAAAAGATCTACTAGAAGACTTGCATACATTTCTGTTTGAGCACTATTTAAAGCGTCCAAGACACAAGAGTGCCTGAAATGATACAGTGTTAAACCTTGCAGTCACATCTGCATCTTTCAGGTCTGACAAGGCATTTTGAAGGATCATTAGAACGTCTGTGTGTGGGTAAATTAATTGAATCTTACAATAAATATAGCCAATGGAGTCCAAAGGGCCGTTTAACACACCTCAAAGTAGACAACTGACATTCAATTGTCAGTTTAAAAGCTTTCCAGGTTTGGCTTTTTGGTCTCTTTCAGTGATCTCTGTGGGAATAGAAAATGTCATCGTGACCCCAGGCTCAAACGCTGGGGATGTTATTTCTTTAGTTCACAGAAAGCCGTGGGAAGAGTAAGTGCAAGGCCAGTCACAAGATGTTTTTCTGCTTAGCGAAAGAACAATGTTTAGCTTAACTATTGTCTAGCAAGCTTGCACTTGGCATGAAAGGAGGGACTAAGGACTCAAGGTAACAGGGTGTGTAAGAAGTCCCACGATGGCATCAACCATGGACAACTGTATTTAAACGCATGCTGTAATCCATAAAGGGTCTTCGCTGCACCCCAGACGGAGACCGTGCCGTAATTGCCACAACCTCCAGATACTATTTCAGGAGAGCACAGGTTTCACACTGATGTGATGTCATATCACGTACCTGCCAGTCCCTTTGGGATCTTTCAGACACATTGGGTACCTCAGAAGACAATAAACATCTATGGATGGGCAGTTAAATCAAGCTTTGCATTTCTGATGGCTATTATGGGATCACATGATTCTCTGTATATGTCTAAATACAGCATTTCAACTGTGTGTTTCACACAGCTAAGATATTTAGATATTTAGGTATTTAGATATTTAGGCTTACTCACTCTGTGATAAATTCCATCCTGATTTGATCAACAGATCCATTTGGTTACTTCAACAGAACTGAGTTAATATATAACAAAAAAACAAAAAAACAAAACCAAATAAAACAATCTATAGAAGTGTGAGCTATAATAATTTTTCAATCACAAAATACAGGAAAAATAGCTAAAGAAGGCTTCTTTACTTGTCCCTATGGTAAGGACAAGAAGTATTGCTTCAAAATTGTAGAAAGGGAGATTTATCTTAGGCATGAGGATATTTTTCATCTGAAAAGATGGTTACCCAAGAGATTACCTTGGAATATTGTGAAATTTCTATGAATGGAAGTTTCTGAAAACAAGTTAGAGAAATAGCTACCATGAATCATTTAAGTCCAGTTTATCCTGTCTTAAGGACAAACTATTTTGCTCTTCTAATTTCCTCTCTTGCATATCTTCCCTTGTAAAACCTCTTTCTAAGGTGCTTCATACAGACTGAGAACCACAAATCTTTTCTGAGTGCCTTAATATTAATTAAATGAAAATATTAAATGAAAATATTCCCTCAAATGTTAAATATTCAACTTCCTTTCCTGAATTGAGTCTGACAAGTTCTCTATCCTAGAAACAAACTGGTTGAAACACTAGCTGATGTCCTGGAGAGTAGCCTGACATCATTGTCAAGCATGAGCTGGGAACTTAAAAAAAATCCTAGACTAGGTTTAAAAATATCATATGCCTTACACTAACAGATTGTTATAAATTTTTTATTACATAAATAACATTTGGAACCAGAGATCCATCTTGAATGATTCCGTAAATGTCACTTTTGGAAATCCTATTTGTAACATGCAATATTCCTGCACTGTAGCTAAGATTTAAGAGTACCTGTGTATTTTTATAGAACTTGCGTTTCCTTGTGAAAGACAGTCTTCAAAATCCAGTTTGGGATTGTATTTTTGACAATAGTACAATTGTTTGGGTCTAATTAATTGTCTCTTACGATGAAGATCAGTATGGTCTGCACAAGACTGCCTTTGCTTGTCCAAACTTGTAGCTGTTCATTTGTTTTCTTTACATAATCATCTCCTACCTCTGAAACAAAATTCTTTCTGAACTAGCAGTTTCACAGTCTGTCTCTGTCTCTTACAAGTATTTGCTAAACTGTAGCTGCTAAGGAATGTAGGCTCACTGAGCCGAGCATCTGCCAGGAGCTATTTGGCATACAGTCAGGATGAGACTGCTACAGAGGCAACATCAATAGACAAACCAACTTCTGTTGTAAATGTGCAGCCCTTGCCTTAACTATAAACTGTGTCTCTCTGCATGAATTTTACATGCAGTCTGGCCAGCAAAAGTAGAGAGAGGCTTTTCCCTATTGTCTGACTCTTTTGAGATTCTTTGTCCATCAGATCTTGGTGGATATTCTCAAAGACTTTGTTGTAACCACCATGTCTGCCTTCCTGCACAGATAAAAAGGAAAATTTCAGTGTCCTGGACTCTAAAGACACTATATAGCACTGCAGTTAAATTGAAAGGTAGTCCTCATCGCTGGATAAGCATAGTGCAAGATACAGCAAAGCATTTCCATAAAGCTTATGGTGTTAGTGAACCCGTCTTTTTGCTATGCCACCTTCAGAAGAGATGATTGAATGATTGAGTTTAAAAAGTGCATTGAAATTCTGTGGTTGTGTTCAACAACAGAGTGTGCCTCTTTTCTCATGATTAATATAAAATATATTTATTCTAATATCAATCTTCATCTGCAATCAAAATCTAACTTTCCACAAGACAAAATACTTGAGAAATGTTTCCCTTCTGTAATCAAGGTAGCCATTCCTTGCGTCTTCATTTACATATTTCTCCAACAAACGACAGTATCTGAAACATCTCTGTTTTGAGATGAGCTAGGCAAAAATGTATCAATTTAACATATAAAATATTGATAAAAATTTTGTTGTAAAAATATAGCAGTAATTACTTGAATAATTACCCCAGGCCTGATTACTTAGCAGAGAAATCTCTACTGCAATATTTTCCTAAGCTTTCATTTCTCTACTTGAAATATCTGAATGGGACTAAGAAGTTGACATCAGTTCTTTCCCATGAAAAGCAGAAACCAAAAGTAAGCAGTAATTAGAGAGACCTGGCATCTTTTTTCTTTACCCAGGAGAAAGATCCAATACAAAAAAGGGAGAAAACTGATATAGAGTGTGGGCTGTATTATTTTCTGGGAATTGTACACAATTGTTAATTTGTATCTCAGTATGGTACAGCTGAATTGGATTCCAAGGGGATATCTATGGTCCTTTCTGGAACTCTTCTGGAAGATTTGTGACATTTCTCATTGAACATTTAGACAGAACATTAGATCTGAGGAAAGTTGTCTGAATCTACACACAAAAATGTCAGTAAAATGGATGCCAAATACTGGAAAGTATTGCTGCATCCATCAGTCAAGTCTATAATTTGACATTAAGAAACAATAAGCCTGCATGATGTCCCACTATTCTCACATCAACTCTTGGCCCACAACACACTTCTGAAACACCTTCTGCACAGCCCACTTAGGCACATATGTCCTCTTTCTCCATCTGCTCAGCATTTCACCACTACCTCCAATGTCTATGTGTTTAAATGTACGATTGGATTTTCCATGTAGAGCAGCATTTAAGTATACTAAACCTCCTACTCAGATTTTTTTTTTTTTTGCAAATACAGTTACTTCCTAGTAAAAACTCAGAGTTCTGAAAGTTTGTATCTTAGAGAAAGCTTAGATGTCTAAGACTTCAAAGATGAGAGCCTTCAAAGATACTAGTTTGCTGGACAACTGCCAGCCATCCAGATTCTAGTTTTAAACTCACCTAGCAGAGGATAGAGTTCATTCTGCTAATGGAGTCTCGTATATTCGTACAAGCCTCCAAATAAACTCATAAATGACAAGAGAATACAATATTTTATTTCCTCACAGGCTTTTTGATGACATAATGGTTCAAAAAGAAGGCTAAGCATGGCCTATGAAAGCAATAGTAATCATTCCTGGAGAATCCTGAAACTAAAGTCTGTACATTTAGCTGAATCCATTATTCTCATAAAATACACAGACACATTTCCTATCAGAGGCTTGCTATTAGAGGTTAGGGTTTATTGAATGAAATTCCTTTTCAATAATAGAGAAAATGAGAGAGGAATGTCAACAACAGAAGTGAAGACCAAGTAATGCAAAATTTTAATTTGACCCTGCAGACATGCTCTTAAAGAAAGGAAATAGTTTAAGTTGGCTATCTCTTTACACTAAATTCCAGGTTGAGCTCACAAAACTGAAAACCCAAGAACACAACTAATTGTTCCAGGTTCCTTTTGAATAAGTTATGTAAGGAAGGAAGACAGAATTGGAGCAGGGCAATAAAGTATGTTAGGAAATAGGGAAGTGAACCACAGTAAAAATGAAGCCACAGGAGCATGTGGGTGCAAAGATTAAGTGCTGCACAAATGCTGGAGCTGACTCTTTCCTTCACCAGCTGATGGTACCTCTGGGGCTTTCAGGATCATTCCTGGCACTAAAAGGATGACTGTAGAGAGGAATGTAGTAGTGTCAAAGATGGAAAGAGTAGTTCACATTGCCTGAAATAGCTACAAATTCCTGATCATAGTAGGCCTGAGAAAAGAAGGGCTGCTGTCACAATTCTGAGGGGGAAATAAGAAGGACTCCTGGCCTGAAGCATGCTATGCCAGAGACGGGGAAGACTGGAAGGGGAAGATAAGAGGAGAACAGATGTTTGATACTCAGTACCAGAGAGGAAACCTATTCTGTAGCTGTTGAAATGGAGTGATCCCCTCTGAGAACCATGTCTCAGAAAGCAGCTGCCAAGTCAAATAGCAATTAAATCTCAGCAGAAACAAACATCATCACATTATGCTGTGTTCCTTTAGTAGACTCAATAGCAGTTCACACTGGGCTAGTATCAATTGTACCATACTAAGCCTGGACAAAAACACAGGTCAGTGTGACAAAAGCAGGCACTTTAAGACAGCCTGAAATGAAAAGAAAAATGTACTAGGAAAAAAAAAGAATGAAAAAGCTATGAATTAAACTTGTATTCTTTGTTATGGGTACTGTCTCACTACTCTGCCCTAGTGTAAACCCTTTCTTCACACTGCCATGAGGAGCATTTTAATAGTATTGGATTTTTACTAGTGCAAAGTATGCCTTCCAGTTTGCAGTGACAGGGATTCTTCCAATCCCATTCCTTCTCATTTGTTTCTGAATACTTGTGCAATATGGTATGACATGAATTCATGGACCTGGTTATTCTTTGTGTGCAGAGAAATCCTGTAAGTTAGCGAAATGAGAAATATACAGCATTTCCACAGAAGACATCTGTCATGTCTTTGGCTAGGAGAGAGAAAAAGGCTACAGTTACTACAGGCATCTGAAAGCACAGACATGCTTTCAGTCTGGTAACCAGCAACTGGCAGATTTTTGTAGGAGGGCAACTGACTATTAATCTGATTTAGCTGATATCTAGAAAAATAAAAACAGCTCTGTAAATGTGGACAATTTCTGCTTCTGTGCCAGATCAGAGAATTCAAAACCAAGCAAAAATTGAAAGAAAAGCCTCAGATTTTGGTCTGTGTAGACAGACAGGTAGAAAAAGGAAGGCAGCTGAAATGGCAAAGAGGGAATATGTGCTGCGGATACTATAAGTTGTATTCCAAGACTGTTCAGCTAAGACATACAAAACACATCGCTCAATCATAAAAATCTCCATCCTTAAAAAAAATAAAAAATAAAAAGAGGAACCAAGAAAAATAAGAATAAAATCTACCTTTTCCTTCCCTTAATAATACAGGATCTTCTGTCTGTCTGCCTGTACTGGTCAGGTTTCTATCCTGACTCTTCTATGCCAGTACCACTTCCTGTTCAATCATGCAGAAAGAGAAGGTAGAGTGCTTCTGGTGACAATTCTGCACTACCACTACAGACAATCCCTTTTTTCTTGTCTGGCTAATATTATATTTAGGTGACCAACACAACCAAGCAGAGACCTTATGTTGCCTTTCTCCAGCAGGATCCAGGAAGGAGTTGAAGTAAAATCCTTGAAATGCCATAACCAGGATGGTGAGACAGACACAGCAGATGACTTGATGTAGGCTATTTATTCTTACTGATTTCTGATAAGCTGTCCTAGAGAAAGTTGTATAAGATCTCAGCTTAAGAAACCAACTAGATCTTGACATGATAGTAGGTCAGGTAGAATAACTCTAATATATTATATTAGAGTTATAATATTATATAACTATTAATTATATAGCGTATAATACTATAATAATTCAAGGGCAAATAACTCTGAGATGAATAGATTTGAAGGACATAGTCCTAGATGTAAGAGACAACGGAATTGGTGAAATGATAATGATAAAAGAGTATAGAAATCATGGTTCCTCTGGGAAAGGAATAAGGAACTGTTGAGTTACTAAAGGATGACAGGAGAAATTGACAGACCTTTGACAATAAGGAATTTATAGATATCCTTTAGGTGCATATTATGGTGAGGGCAAATCATATATCGCTGATCGTGACTATATGCATTTTAAGGAGCCAATGTAATACTTGGTTTGAATAAAAAGCACATACTCTTTGTAAGAAATACCATGAAATAATATAACATGAAAGCAACAACAATTCAGACAGATAAATAAGTACAAAGCAAGAAAAAGCAAGGAAATTGCTAAGGTCTGAATTTAACATAGTATTAAAAGTTTCAACTTCTGACTGAAAACATCAGATGATAGGTTTCATAGCAGGTAAAATCACAAAACATTTTTTGAACCTAAGCCTAAGGCTGATACATGTAAATCCAAAGATTTAAAAAAAATTAATGAACATATTTATAAATTTTAAAAATATAGCTAGTAGTATCAGATGTGTGAGGAGAGGGAACCAGGCTTATTCAGCCTGGAGAAGAAACAGATTTGGGGAGAGCAAGCAGCAGCCTTCTTTTACCTATGAAGAAGTTAATCAAGAGGACACAGCCAGTCTCTTCAGAGCCATGCAAGGTGGAAAGACAAAAAATTATGGTCATAAGTCGAAGCAAGAGAGGTTTTTAGACTGGATGTGAGAAAAAGCTTTTCCAGTATGAGGACAGTCAAATGAAGGAATGAGTTGCCAGTTTCCATCCCTGGAGATCTTTAGGACCACACTAGGCACAGTCTGATCATAGTCATTCTCTGATCTAAAAGCTGACCCTTCTCTGAGCAGAAGGCTGGAGTAAATGACTTACTGAGGTTCCTTCCAAACTCAATTATCACATGATTCCATGAAAAGATTTTCACAACATCAGGGTGTAATTGCTGCATTCTGCTTGCTTAGGAAAAATGTGAATGCTATCTTTTTGATAACCTGAAAGTATGTGGCTATATGTGTGTAACCCCACTCAGGCATGTGTTTGCATGAGATGTACTATTTGGTAATTTTTAGTACATGAAAGGACATAAAAGGGAGAGAAAATCAATCAAATATTTTTTAGTGAGCCTGTATGTACTCTAGTACAATAACCATAAAAGTGAAGAAAGGTCAGAATGGATTAAAAAGAATAAGTTAATAAAAGTAGAATGAAGCTACAGATTTATAAAATGTTCCACATTCCTTTGAAGAGCACACAAGATTGCAGAATTAAATTGGCATGCAGTGCAGTAGTAGCAATGTTAATATCTAAGTAATCTCTCATCAGAAATGTAAGCCTCTAAGACACTGAAAAGCAAAGAAGCCCAAAGGACCCTGAGTTAGTGAACAGGAATTTTCTGGACTAATTTTCTGTACTGTTTTCATGCACACAGCCATCTAAAATCCACCTAAGGTGCACATGAGAAGAGCCAATATGATCTCGACAAATTGACAACTTGGATTTTGTGTGGTATAAATTTCAAAAAAATGTGAAAAGGAGTAATGATTCCAGACAATAGTTGTATCGTGTCACGATGAGCTGGTACTATGAATAAAACACAGGTATTTCATGCACATAAAAACTGAAAAGTGGACAGAAATACTCCAAATCAGTTAAAAATGTACCAAGATAATTTTCTGATATTGATATTTTTCCTTCTATATTGGTGCATTATAAAATAAATTAATAAGTACTCTCAGACTCTTTAGGATCCATTAGAGCATATTGAACTAATGACCCGCAGATAATCAAAGTGTCTAATTCACTTAATGATGGATCCTTCATTCTAGTTCCTTTGAACTTATTACATTTGTCTTCCATTTTGGTTATAAAGAGATGGCATTAATTATGTCTCAATTGCTGTAAAAATCCTATAGAACTACTTGAATTATTAAAATATTGATTCTTTTTGTTTTGATTCTTCTCGAAGGTTTCATACAATCAAAAGCAGTATTTTTCCTATTTTTTTTTCAACAGTAGAATTTATTGCTTTGTAGTAGTATACTTTAATAGTAAATGCTTGTGTTCTAATTTGTATCATATTTCACTGACATCACTGTTAATGAATCAGCAATCTTGTATCCTGAATTCAAGGCCAAACAGATTCTTGTCAACAGAAATGTCAGAAAAATAGACATGTTGCCTTCAAATACAATCTTTAAAAAACTTTGATCACTAACAAAGATATCTGAGTGAGTTTGCACAACAAGATGTTGAGCACTATCACTGGAATACCTAATAATAATAATCAAACAGACATCAGCTCTTCTTTCTTGCACTTACTACAATTAATCAAGGCCAGACCTCATTGTACACACATTAAACAAATAAAGAGCTTGCAAGATGAAGAAAAAAAAAATACCAGGGGCAAAGATGGAATGAAATAATGTTAACAGATGGACAGTGGACTTAAGATTACTCCTAGATTACATAGAAGATTTGTTGCAAAATCAAGAATTCTGAATCTCAAATCCAGTGTGTCGCTCAATCAACTAGCTTTCCCCGGCTAAAAAACTGAAATCTCTGAATCTATGGCTACAAAAAATAATGTTAAGTGATACTATGACACCTTTAATGGTTTTTTGTTGCTGTTGTTGTTGCTTACTTGCTTTTTACTTTGCTTCCTGGTGCAAGAATGGTAAAAGAAAAAAAAGAACAACTCAGTAAGCAACTGAGGCATTTTAGAGCCATGACATCTGAATGCGAGTATTAAAATCAAAACACTAGTAGAGCAATGAAGACTACATGGAACAACTCTGATTCTGAATCCTAGAATTTGTTGCTTCTATTTCATTACAGTCAGTATCTGTTACATTCAAAATCTTTATTGGCATTGTCACATCCCACCCATGAACAGAGAGAGGGGTGAATAGATTCAAAAATCCCCCCTGGTTAGATTACGGTGAAACTGATACTCAAGGTCCAAACACAGTCATCAATTTTAATGAGAATCTCTGTACTACAATTATCTTAAAAGTATTGGCACTCATATCTGTCTAAGCTATGCGGATAAACTATGCAACTTCCTAAGAAATCAAAATAAACATTGTGTTACTTAACAACCTTATGAGGGAGAAAGAAAGAAAAGGGAGAAATGTAAGTGGGGGGGTGGAAAAAGATTGACACAGAAAGAGATCACTGGTCTGGGTTCCAGCATTGGTCCAGCCCCCAGGAGAGGTCCTCAGTCTGTGAGAACACTTACAAAGTATTGAAGTCTTGAAGCCCCGAGATGTTCTTGAGCATCTTTTTATGCTTGCTAGATTTACAGGATTCACCACCACCAACTTCACCATCAACCAATTTGTCATCAACAAGTTTGCAGTTAAAACTTTGTAGTAAACAGGAGTTTTGGACAGAGAAAGGCCATCCCATCTCCACAGACCTCCCTCCTCTGACCATATCTTCAGTCTTCAGCCTATTGTCATGGTGATGGTCTTATCTTGCAAGTGTTTGAGACATTTCCAGGCGTAACATAGATAAAGCATTTTTTATTGGTCTGCTAAAAGACATAGAGTAAACACATCTAACATATATATAAAAGCAATAATTTATTGTTAGTATAACTGAAATCCTAATGTTCTACTAATTATTAATCAAAGTCTAAATGTAATAGAAAAAGAAATAATAATTATGCAGTTAAAATTGTTATATATGCACTTAAATTTTACCTCTTTTTCTGGTGTTATGCTCACTCATCTTCTTTTGGAAGTTTTAGGAGTAGTGTTTTATCTCTTAGGAGGGAGAAGCTGGGAGAGTGCATTTATACAGTGAGTCTTCAGCATCTGAAATTCTTCACTGGGAGGAATATCATGTTAATGTTGATGGTTTCTTCTACTTCACTCTGGGATTCACTTAGGGTCATTTTTATGTTTGCTAACTTGCTTTTACACACTTGTTCAATCATTGCTTCTGGTATCTGTATAAAATTACAGTTTCATCATACAAAGACAACAAAAATAAATTAGATGTAGGCACCTAGTCAATTAGAGAAATTGCTGTGACAGTTAAACCAAGGGATATAAAGCTGCAGACCAGATAAGACAAGCTCAAGCAGAGCAGGCATGACAAGTTTCAGTATTGAAGTCTTGCAAACTCAGCGTGAAGTGTATGGCCTGTTACTAGCAATGGCAATTCTATAATACAGGGCTGGATGCTTACATATTTTGCTCAATGTGTACTGTGATATAAGGTAAAAGACATTTGCTCAAGGCTCTCCGGACCCTGTAATATCAAGACATGAAGGTTCAAGGTAAAGACGGAATGAAAAGTCTGAACTCTGAATTTCCTGTCTTTTGTAGGCTTAAGTCAGACCTTACCTCTACCTATTATTATCAGGATTTATTAAACAACAGCTAATGGTGGGAAAAGTAATAAAGGTGCTGTGTAGTACATATTCAGTGACCTATTCATTTTGCAAAATAAATGCTTATTCTGGAGTTTTAAAGAACTGTCTGTACTAGTACATTACTAAAGTATTTCACAATTACAATAACTTTCCTGGTAAATAACTGGGTAATAACTATTCTTTCCCTAGCCCTCATTAAGCACATATGTCTAAGTTCCTACATGACTCCATGAACTTTTCTGCTTCCTTACATTACCTGTATATTTTAGATGGGACGTAACCCATTTTATAATAGGGGATGACTAGTTGTGATGTCTCTTTGCAGATATTTTTCAATCTTGCTACTCATTTACAGTTTAACAGCACAGGGTTTGCTGGCCTTAATTTTTTTGTGTTTACCCAGGCTTTCTCTGAAGAGGCTGTAAAAAAGGGGATTCGTAAGAACTGCCTATGGAAATGAATGCACTATTCTCAGTAGATGCAATATGTCTTATATTTCTTCCACCTTCCTACAGGGACTAATAAAGGAATTCTGAGACATCTGAAGTATCTTAAATTGCTGTCTAAACAAATTGGCAAGGTTTTTGAGAATCATTCAGTTTACGTGAAGTTTTTTAACAACAAAAAAATATTGTTTGCCTGTCTATTGTTAATTTTCTGATCTTTATCAGTGAATCAATACTTATTTTAGTATTTCTGCTCAAAATTATCAAAATTGCCCACTCAGCAACAATCTATTTCAATGCAAAATGAAAGAGTAACTTTCATCCTACATGGATTATTTTGTTTCTTAACTATTCATTTTACCCAAGAGAATGTTCCTAAGTATCATTCCCTTACCCAATATTTATGACAATTCCTTGAAAAATAGAAACCTTGATTCCAACCTCAGTTCCTAAATGATATGTGTGATACATTGAAGAGCTATTGGAGGAGGAAGAGTCAATGACAGATGGATGAGACTTCAAACCGAAGTTCTGTGGATTTGATCAGGATGTGTTGCCAGGAACACATGCATGGTCCATCAGCGAAGAACTTATAGGTGTCAGAGGATGGTGGTTGTCATTTCAGATGATTACCAGGAAAGTCATTAATGTGATTTTCAGGCCAAACTAGTTCTTAGCCTTAATGACATGCAGAACAGACCAGCTTCAAAAGGTGAAGATAAAAACGTATCCCTCAGGACCACCATCTTCCCAGCTCATCTGAATTATAAACACATGAACCAATTTTTACTGAAGTTCTCATAGGCTGCTAGTTATTATGTTAAACATGAAGACTTATTGGATGGTAGAAGATGTGAAGTCAAACAAGTTCCTTTGGAGATCCTTTGGATGCGATTAAATTGTGATAATTTTTTTTTATTGAGGTACTCAAACCCTTGTTTTTTTTTTTAACTTCAATATAAATAAAATTAAACTGGATTACACATGAATAATACTATATTTAATGGGAATTATGCTGAGAAATGATAGATTTTCTCCCTCTCTCACATAAGCAAGGTGTAAAATTTCATATGGCTGTATTTATGGAACCATGGTTTCTTGAGAATGAGCCTCAACCCAACTCTAGTTTTCTATAAAATATTTGTTCTTCCTGAAACTCAAAAAAATAATGATACTGCTCCTGTGCCCATCCTACCTAAATGAAAATTACTAAACTCTTTGCCTAAAAGAAAGATCTTGTAGCTTATTTGTTTCAGGCTTTGTACTTTATTTTATTTTGGAAGTATAGGATTTCAAAGAGGAATCATTTCAACTGAAAAAAAAGAGCACAGATTCCCTGAAAAAAGATTTTCTATTTGTCAGCTGTACAGACTACTACAACAAGTGTCTAAACCTGAAAAAATGAAATACTGTACAGGATTTCAGAGCTTTTATACTGTGAGCGTAAAATATCTGGGAGGTTTGCCAGACTCAGTCAAAAGAAGAACACAGTATTTTCTCATCACTAATAACAATGACCTGAAGTCACGCTGAAGATTGTAAGGTCAATTTCCCTCTTAAATCGAAAAAAGAAAATAGGAGAACAGATGTGGGTAGTTGCTTCTGTATTTATAAATTGCATGACAGCTGGGTTAGGCTACATGATCTCCAGTTTCTGTGCATTTAAGGTGGTTTTTACTGACTCTTTCATAGTAATCAGATGAAAGTGTTAAGGTACATTTTTAAGGTATTATACAACATAGATGAAGTAGCCAATTTTATTGTGTACATTTAAGCTTGAACATTTCATTAAGTATCTTCAGACAAGTTTACCAGGTGGAATGCACATTTCAAGGTGAATTTTCTGGGTTGAATGATCAGTTCAGAACTCACACAACATACAGGAATGTGATCCTAAAATTACATTTTCAACAGAAGTGGAAATCTTATACAACTGCGTTAAAGCTAATCCTATTTAAAACCACTGTTATATATTTATTTTGTTGGTTTATTTTTTAGTTCAGAACTGTAAAAACCATAGCTGTGTAACCAACAATCTCATGACATTTACTTCATTGTTTTAGCAATGTATAATTCTAGAAATAGGAATTTTTATGTCTATAGAAATCATCAGTTACTCTGCCTTATTTCATGTATTAAACTGATCATTTTATCAGATACATCATTTATTGTTACTAACTCATTATTTCTATATGCTGAAACAAGATTTGCACAGACTACACACCAATATTTTTGGCTACTTTTTGCATTAAAAAGCCAACCATCTGCTTATGAATGTCATCATCTAGGCGACTCTTTCCTTTCAATCCCAGCATTTTATTTGCAATTCCTTATCAAGTGAAGCATGTAAATCACATTTTGCCATTTTTTCTTTTCTTTACACTGTGCAATTTATTAAACCTAACTTGCCCATTTTGAAATTAGACATACTAAACTACTGTACCCAAATATATGAGAAGAAAAATGAACCTCCTGAGAGCAGTTTGTCTGAAACATCTTAAACATCTATCAGAGAATGAGATAAACCTTTGAAGATACTTTCTATCTCCTTGACATAAAAAGACTAGGTGAATAGTTAGATTTAAAGGATTAACTTCTAACACTTACATTGGAGTACCAAGCAAGAGGTTAGAAGAGAGGTCTCAACTAAGACAGAGAGCTGGACCATTTTCTAATCTTCAGTGAACAGAGCCAAACATTTGATCCACAGTTGTTTCTCTAGCCTATATCATGTGTACATCACTTATTTCAGAAAAATAGTTGAACACTAAAATGCTTTTAATATTTGTCAGATAGCACAAAGCATACAGTTTGGTGGCCATGCAGAAGGGGTAAAAATAAAAGTAAAGGAATTAGAATCAGTTTTAGCACACAATATTCTCTTGCCCCAGTATTTTAGAAAAATTGGCAAGATAAGTTAAAGGAGCCCTCAGGCAGCTTAAACTTGTGCAATTGGGCTTTACACAGCAGATTGTCCTCTGCTGTGATAAGTCTCTCTGACCCTGGAAATGTTACAAAGGTCATATTTACACATAGGTGACCTGCTCTGAATGACAACTCAAACGCTTAGAACTTAGACAACAAAATATACCGTTTTGTTTTCACGGTAGTCTGCACTATACACTATTCATGTTTTTTGACTTCCACTTTAACGAGTGCGTATTTATTACAGACAGTGTAAGAAAAGAACTCTCATGACACAGGCAGACCAAAATTTCCAGTTGCAGCATCATCACCACAGCCTGCTAAGTGTCATAGCTGTGCTCTCTCACTCCTCAGTATGTCCTCTACGGGAGATGGAAGGCAATGAGAAATCCTTGGGTGCTTTGATAAGACCAACAGCGGCATTCCCCCCTACTTCAGACCTGTCAGACTTCTAGCCGTGCTGCATCATCTCACCATTCCTATTAATGTTTAAAGGCACTACAGTAAATCCTAAGCATTAAGGGACACAACATTCTACAAGGTGCAACAGTATCTAGGCATCACTAGTTACCATAATGAGAAACTTGCAGCACAACAGTCAAGAATTTACAATTGTTTTTCCCTTCTCCATCTAAAAGAGGAAAAATCCCCCTGACTCGATTCTTCATCTTGAGGGTTTCTTCTCTTTCTTCTGTGTATAGATATCTCATGCTTACTTATAGGTACAGTTTCGTTAAATGAATATACAGTGATTTAAACATAGAGGTGCCTAGTCTCCTTGCAGACCTTCCTACTGCATGTACTAATTGAAACTAACAAAGGAAGAAGTGTTGAAATTTCATCTGATCACAGTTGCCAGAGACACACCAAAAAGCAACTGGCGTTTTCACACTCTGCACTTGGTTCACTGTAAGGCCCTGCTGCATGTTAGCTATTGATTTTAGGCACTTCTACTGCAGGTTATAGACAGTGACTCATGAAGCCTGGATTCCTACTCTGCTGATACAGCATTGATATTAGAATTACCTTAAGGCACCTGAAGTACCACTATTAGCTGGAACAGCTTCCAAACAATAGGGTGTTTTGTTAAAATTTGTCTTTTGTACAGAACCTGTGTTTACCGGAGACAAAGCAAAAAAGAAGGTTTATGGAGCACAAGATATTGTACCAAAAGGCCTCCCAGGTCATTGATTTCTATCCCTTGCTCTAACAAGCATCTCCTGCATCCTATAATCCTATTCAAAAATGTATTAAGCTCCACTTTAAAGCTACTTAAGTTGTTTCCCTCTGTTACTCTTAATGGTAGGCAGTTCCAGACAGGTGGAAGGTGGCTAGACATTTGTATTGATCTCTGAATTCCCTGGAAATACTATTTATAAAATGTTAAGCAATTCGTTAAGGATTTCCAAGTGGGTGTTGCTGATTGTTCAATACATAATAATTGTTCTGCTGATAACAATCCTCTGTGTGTTTCATTTACAATGATCCATTTTATTTTCCTTGTAATAACAGCAAATTTCCATTGCATGCAGCTGTTACGTGCGCTTTATGAGTGTTCTGCTGTTTTTTTAACATAATTGACTCAGTTCTTTGAGTTGCCAAGCACCTTATCTCTGATTTCAGTGAAAGAGCCTGAAGCAATACCCTGAAGTATTCACTGTATCCAAGGACCTTATTTCAGGTAGGCATGCTTCTTTTTTTAGGCGTGTTTGAAGTGCTCTGTCTCTATGCATGGTACTGATTATTACAAAGTACTCAGTATAGGATTTCAAAGATCATCATAGATTTGTTTTTGCTGTATCTTTAACAATTATAGCTTACTTTTTCAATGATATTTACACCTTACTATGAAGGCTATGTCTGGGTTTCAGTTATCTGAGTTTAGATCTGGACTAAAAGTGAAAATAATGTTACATTCTGTGAAAAAATTCTGAAAATTTTTCACAAAACTTTTCACAAATTTTGTGAAAAGTTTGTTTCTGTTCAAACAAAAGTAAAATTTAATCCTGTTCTTTGTTTGTTTGTTTTTAAAAAGCCTATGCATAAAAGAGAAGCTAAATACCATGTATGGTAACAGTGCATTCACTTGCTGTTGTCACACTTGCCTTCATGACTCATTTGATTTTGCTTATCGACTGAACTGTGGTTACAACTACCACATGTAATCACTAGAGATCTACACTGCAGCATCCCTATGAAAGTCGATTCTTACTGCTTTGTTGCATCAGTTTTCAGGATCAAAACTCATCCAGCATTTCTTCTGACTTAATGTTTGAAGGAAGCAATGCTCTTACACGTCAATTTTTTTAGAGAAAATGAAGATTAAGACACTTATTAGGAAACCATTAAACTTACACATCAAACTTCTGTACGGGTACATTTTGTGTCTCACTGGCTTGTAGAACACATGTCATCTGATGATTTTAACTGTTCCCTGTCTACATCTGTCTCTGGTACTGATGACATTATGTGTTATTGAGTTAACCCCTGTAAATGAAATCCTGAGCTCTTTGAAGTTAATGAAAAAAAAGCCCTCCTATTTTTAATGTGAGTTATTGTCTTTCAGTAAGGGTATTAATTGAATCTTTGTGCTACCAGCAAGTGCTCTCTCTTGACTTGGAAAGGACTCTACAAAGTGCTTATGTTCTTGCTATTATATTCTGGTGAAGGATGTGAACAGTCTACTCAAAGAACAGCATTAAAAAAACAAGTAATACACCCCATCGGTCTGCTCTGAGATCATTTGTAAAATACAAATTAATATTTGTACAGTAAAGCACTTTTGAATTTTCAGATGAAAGGTGTTTGAAAACAAATTATTAAAATTCATCTCTGCAATGATTTTTTAAAGAAAAAAATAAAGGTGAGGAATTCAGGTTAATTAGTCAACTAATAAAAAAATTAATAATCTGTAATTTACATTTCTCAATGGAAACCAATAATATGCTTAGATTATAGTCAGGATAATATCATTAGTAGAATGACTGACTCAAATTAATCATGACTGAAGATCTGATTACCTTGAGGGATTGTGCTGCTATCACAGTCTTTACATACTTTCTCCTTCTATCTACTTATTAGTGCACAAATTTTCTCCTTCTGTGCAGAAGGTGTACAGGATTTTCAATTTCCAGCATCTTAAAACTGCTGCTTTGTTATTATAAAGTACATCTTGTGAGTGATGGGCCTTAAATTAATTTTGTTCTTAAAAAGAAGAAACTGAAGACAAGAACAACTGTTTTTAATATTATTTACAAGGTGCTAATGTGCAATTTGTTGCTTGTCAAAACAGTGGGAATTATGTTCTTATTCTATGTTAAATGTAATTAGCTAATACTTTCCAAAGGATATGCAGGCAGAATAGGTAGCTCACATTTTTGCCTTCATTTATTCTCTCTCTCAGAATGCAAGAGTTTAAGATATGTCTCCAGGATGCTCAGATGATATCTACTATAAAGAAGTTGGTTTTCCTCCTCAAGGGTATTCATGTTCTGTATATGTAGGCATCCAGAAAGATCTTTTAAGGGAAAAAATCTGTGAATTAGATTGTGCACAAATAATTTTTATATAATTTTTCTTCTGGGATTAAAATTAAAAAAAAATCAATTTCCAAGTCTTTATCTCTTTGAAAGCATTTTTTCCCCTCTAAAACAAATTCTGCATAATACGTTACAAATATGTTTCTTTTGGCTAGCTAGATTAGTTTACATCTTATTTAGTTGAGACATAGGAACACATTATTTCATTGTCTTGCTGAATCAAGACGGGCTTTACAAGCCTATAGTAAAAATAAACCCTACCCCAAAGTTTACAGTAAATTGACAAGATGAAGAAGATACATGAAATAAAATGTAGAAAAAGGATAAGAAAACACCCTGATGATGAGCTACATCTTCTGATGCAGAAAAGTTGTTGATTTATAGCAAAGCAGACTACCTCTACTCTTTTAACTTCACTCACTCCAGGGGGTGATGCATGCCAGCCAGCCTCAGAAACTGTCCCCTCTAGGGCAAGTTAGCTGCTTTTGCATGTCCAGTTCTTGGCTTTAGATCCTTTCTGGGCCCTGTGTGGTTTGAACAATGGTCCATTCATAAATACATACATGTGTGTATATATAAATATATATATCAGTTTGTATGTATGTCTGTGAGGGTTTGCATGCATATATGTGTATATATAGATGGGTGGGTCAAGGAGGGGACTTTAAAGTGTCTGAAATAATAAGACAATGGTGTTGCAGCCCATCTGAAAGGCTTTTTACAGCATGGAAATGTGGCTATATGTCACATACTTTAGTGAGGTTACCAAGGACATGAGGGAATTCAGGAAAGACCCAAGTCTGGTAAGAAAGGACTGCTAAGGGCAGGGGAAATAAGAAAAAAACAACTCCTCTCATCTATGAGATGTCTTCTAAAGGAGTGTTCTATCCACTGAGCCATGTTTGGATTTAACTTCAAAGGCAAGTGCTTACATCAGAAGAGAACTTGGGAACAAATGAACATTTGTACATGATTGGTAGTCTGGACGCTAAGACCAAAATGAAGTTGGAGTGAGAACTTAACTGATACCCAAATCTGATACCCAAACCCACTAAATCAGGCATTTCTGTAAGGATCTACCAATACCAAATGTAGCATGAAACATTGTGCTTTTTTTATGTTTTTTCATGTGTGGAATTAACCTTACCGAGATTCAAATATCTAATAATCTTCCAATTTAACTTTTGCAATTTTGTAATTTTAAAACCTGATTTAATAATCTGAGTTGACTATAGAGTCTCTCTGGAGACTTTCATCAAAGTGAAATTGTCTCTGGAGTAGCCTATTTTGCTGTACTAACTATAGAGAAACCTAAGGCAACTTGTCTTAATTAAATAATTCAGTTTAGGTATCTATAGATGGTCGGGTACCTAAATGAGATGAATTTGGGCTAGAACTCTTTCTTTTGCTTCTCTTTACATCTCAGTAATTGTAACATCATGCAAATTGCAATTCATAGCAATGACAGTCATTTCAGGGTAAAAACAAAACAGAAAGAACCAAAACTATTATTATTATTAAATTATTATTAAATTATTACAATTATTAATAGATAAAAACTACCTAGACAGAAAAGGAAGTGAGAGGAATAACAGTAATGAGATATATATTTATGTATTATATATATACGAACACAAGTGAGACACAAAGCAATTGCTTTAATAGCCAAATCAGTTATCCTCAGGGTATTTTTCACGCTGACCTGGAAGTCTGGGATGGAGTGTAGAATACACCCCCTGTGATTCAGGCTGAGACAGTCAGAGACCTGCTTCTCCATCTGGACTGTCACAAGTACATGGGACCAGACGGGATCCACCCTAGGGTGCTGAGGGAGCTGGCGGAGGTGATTGCCAAGCTGCTTTCCACCATCTATCAGCATTCCTGGTTATCTGGAGAGGTACCAGAAGATTGGAGGCTTGCCGATGTGACTCCCATCTACAAGAAAGGCTGTAAGGATGATCTGGGGAACTACAGGCCTGTCAGCCTGACCTCGGAACCAGGGAAAGTTATGGAACAGATCATCTTGACGGAGATCACATGGCACGTGCATGGCAACCAGGGGATCAGGCCCAGCCAGCACGGGTTCATGAAAGGCAGGTCGTGCTTGTCCAACCTCATCTCCTTCTATGACTGGGTGACCAGACTGTTGGATGAGGGAAAGGCAGGCAGGTAGATGAGGGAAAGGGACTGGCAGCCCATGGCCTGGACAGGTACACTCTTCTCTGGTTAAAGAACTGGCTAGTGGGCCNAGGTGATCGTCCCCCTGTACTCAGCTCTGGTGTGGCCTCACCTTGAGTACTGTGTTCAGTTTTGAGCCCCTCACTACAAGAAAGACATTGAGGACTTGGAACATGTTCAGAGAAGAGCAACAAAGCTGGTGAGGGGTCTAGAGCACAAGTCTTATGAGGAGTGGCTTAGGGAGCTGGGATTGTTTAGTCTGGAGAAGAGGAGGCTCAGGGGAGACCTCATTGCACTGTACATCTTCCTGTAGGGAGGCTGTGGTGAGGAGGGGGTTGGCCTCTTCTTCCAGATAACTAATGACAGGACAAGAGGGAATGGCCATAAGTTGCAACATGGGAAATTTAGATTAGACATAAGGAAAAACTTTTTCTCCAAAAGAGTGGTCAGGCACTGGAATGGCCTGCCTACAGAGGTGGTGGAGTCACCATCCCTGGCGCTGTTCAAGAAGCATCTGGATGAGGTGCTAAGGGATATGATTTAGTAGTTTTGTGGGTAGTGATGGTGATAGGAGGACAGTTGGAATAGATGATCTTGTAGGTCCTTTCCAACCTAGTGTTTCTATGATTCTATGATTCCATGCTCAGCATCTGCCGACCAATGGCCCAGCCATTGGTTAGAGGTCCCCCTCTAACTCCTCTCTCTTTTATACTTTTATAGTTCACATGTTGTCATATAGTACGGAATATCCCCTTGGTCAGATTAGGTCAGCTGCCCTGGTCCTGTCCCTTCTGAGCTCCTTGTGCCCTGCCCACACCCCCCCCTCCAGCCCCATTGCTGGCAGGGCAGTACCAGAAGCTGAGAAACTGAAATGTCCTTGGCTCTGTATGGCGCTGCCCAGCAACAAATGTAAACATCAGTATCAGTATTGTTTTTCTTCTAAAACCAAAACATAGCATCATACCAGACACTATGAGAAATACCAACTTCTGTCCCAGCTGAAACTGGGACACAGATCTACTTGTGTTTCTTCCAATCCTTCGTTTCAATTTATGTTGATCCAGTCTCTAAGTTCATTGTGTGAAAAAACGCATAGGTTGATACATATTTAAAGTACACTCGGGAGACTCTAAGCCATGCAGTTTTTGTGTACACGATATTCTGTGCAGATGAAGACAGACAGGAGAGTATATCATTTTAATGCATGTTGTGTTTCTTAAAGGATACAAAATGTTTATCAACTAAAAAACAAACAAAAAAAAATTCTATTTTCAAGTAGGTTGAATATACTGACTCATGGTGATACACTGTTGTGAAAATGATCTGCATTTCTGAGGGGAAAGGTACATTGAATTGTTTTTATATAATATCACTCAATATTTCACTGTTGTGTCCTAATATGGGAAAATCCTTGTAATGGAAAAGCTACTTAACATTGATTCAATCCAGAAAAAAATATATATACTCATCTTCTTTTTCAGGAAAATAGTACTTGCAGGATACAGAAACATCCAGCTTTCACTATACATTTTATACGCTCGTTGTAACCTACAACTCGTTATCCCTTGTTATCACAATGTTATCACTTGTTATCACAATGGCCACAGATGATAATGTCACAGAATCACAGAATTGCAGAATTGTAGGGATTAGAAGGGACCTCGAGAGATCATTGAGTCCAACCCCCCTGTCAAAGAAGGTTCCCTAGTGCAGGTCACCCAGGTAAGTGTCCAGACGGGTCTTGAATATCTCCAGGGAAGGAGACTCCACAACCTCCCTGGGCAGCCTGTTCCAGTGCTCCGTCACCCGCACCGTGAAGAAGTTCTTCTGCATATTGGTGTGGAACTTCCTGTGCTCCATTTTGTGGCCATTTCCCCTTGTCCTGTCCCCACAGACCCCTGAAAAGAGATTCCCCACATCCATTTGCCTCCTGCACTTCAGATATTTGTATACGTTGATATGATCCCCTCTCAGTCTTCTTTTCTCAAGGCTCAACAGACCCCTCTCCTCATAAGGGAGATGCTCCATGCCCTTTATCATCTTTGTTGCCCTCCGCTGGACACTTTCCAGGAGGTCCCTGTCTTTCTTATACAGGGGAGCCCAGAACTGGATACAGTACTCCAGCTGAGGCCTGACCAGGGCAGAGTAGAGGGGAAGGATCACCTCCCTCGACCTGCTGGCAATACTCCTTTTAGTGCACCCCAGGATCCCATTGGCCTTCTTAGCCACCAGGGCACACTGCTGGCTCATGGCGAGCCTGTTGTCTACCAGGACCCCCAGGTCCCTCTCTGCAGAGCTCCTCTCCAGCAGGTCATCCCCCAGCCTGTACTGGTGCATGCAGTTATTCCTCCGCAGGTGCAAGACTCTACACTTGCTTTTGTTAAACCCCATACAATTTCTTACTGCTCAAATATACTGCCATATCCTGCAGCCCTAACTCACTGACACTCTGTTGAGGCATGATGTGCTGCCAAATGTGGGGCATCACAAAGCTAAAGTGGGAGCAAAGGTCGTGGATTAGAATGAATTAAGCAAACATGGATTAAGAACGATCAATGAGCCCGGACACAGACTCATCAGGCTCTGTTTAGATAATCTGCCTGCTCTGACTAACATTTTCTTCCGATGTTGCAGCTGAAGAAAATGTACTTCAAGCTCACTCTTGTCAGCTCCTGAGAAACTACCAGTAAATCACAGAGAAGGGATAGTACCCTGAAATATAAAAACTATGCCAAGGACTGATATTGACCCTGATCCCCGGATACCAAGTACCATGACTGAAGAGACAGGTCTGCAATCCCAGATGATGAAACCATCAGGCCAGTTGCCATGGGTCAGTCAGTGCTTTACTGAGGAAGAACAGAAAGAAGCAACAAAGGATACCGTACTACACTGCGGAAAAGGGCAATAGAGAAAATCAGAAGGGCATCCCCCAACACTGTGCATTACAAGTGATGACAGAAATGCTGGCAGAAGAGACCTGTCATTTCAGATGAAATGGCTTGTAGAAAAATGTAATCCTATGAACTGATCAGAGAAAACTCTCTGGGTCATGAAAGCTGTGGGAGAAAGTTGAAATGAGTGAAGTTTCTATAAGCCATACAGTGAACAGAGACAGGAAAAGTGTGTGTAGGAATATTGGTTCATTTGCTATGTAAGTGAAGTCTCACAGAAAAAGTGGATCTGTCAGTCAGTAGGAAAAACAATGTCCTGACTCATACATAAGGTCAAAATTGTTGGAAAAATAACAAGGAAGTGTTACCAAATCTCCTACACTGAGATCTATATTTTATTGGGTGTATATTTTGCTAGCTTGGAAAGTTAAAAAACAAAGAAAAATCTGCCAAAGAGATGAAAAGAAAATTCAGTACACATCGTGTTACAGGAACCAACTCAGAAGTGATGATATGCATTCTAAGATCTCATAAGGTCTCAGATCCTGAATCATCTGTTTCCTTTGCTGACACTAAGAGGATGGTTATTCTGTACAATTTAGGAATGGAAGAAATCTGTATAGCCAAGTCACCCTTTTCTCTGTCACTACAGGATATTTCTCAGATGTACATTTTAAGTGATTTTCCACACTAGTTACAAAGTTGCTAAAGAATTTTACAGGTTCTCCAATAAGATATTTGCTAAGGTAACAATGCGCAGTATCCATTAAAATTGTGAGAATGGTTGGTTTCTCATAGAGTAACTGATGGAAAAAATACTCAGTTTCTCCTCAGGGAAGAAAGTCTGAGAAACCAATAAAATGACAAAAAAAATATATTTACATTCCAGTCATCTGATCATAACTCCAAAGGATCTGGATTATTTCCAGCACACAAATGTACAGGAAGACATATGAAGAAGATATTAGAATTAGGAAACAATGTCAATATAGGAATAAATACAGGACTTAAATTTGTCCGTTATCATCAGAATAGATTACTTGCTCATCTCTTAAAACTCACCGATACTAAGAAGAATAAGTAACATAATGATTCAGATTTATGTTGCACTCAGCTTGCTTTTGTATTTTGCCAGAAAAAAAAAATAATCTTGGCAAACTAGTTTTGCCATTTTGTTTTTACATATTTCAGCATCCAGTGAAAGTCCCAGGACATCACTTAGTAATTCAGCACTGGATCTGAATTCAGTCTAATGTAAGTACTTTGATAATACAGTAGATTCATCTGCCCCAGCACCCTTCCTTCAGCAGACATGAGTATGAGGAATAGGAATGCCTACAGCTTTCCTCCTAACATGCTCTTGCAGCTGTTAGAGTCTGAAGGACTTCCTGAGATGAAGGCTCCAGACTTCTGTGCTCAGTGTAGACAAGGGGCCTATCTTCAGTCCTTTTAAGAATCTAATTACACTTTTGGCTTCTACAACATCTTGTGGTAATGAATTCCACAAACTAATTATGGACGTGATATGACAAAATACTTCCTTTGTTTGTTTCAAAGCTGCTGTGTGGAACTTGCATTGAGCACCCTGTAGATTTTGCATTGTGAGAAATAATAACAGTTGAGCAGTTTACCGTACATCTGTGGTAAAGAGTAAATTAGCATCCTTCATCCAAGCAACTTCAGCTAGCTGGTTTTTCATCAGGATCTCACAGAATTGCACACACTGAGAATATATATAAGAAAACTTTATCAGTGAGAAAATCATGGCATCCGGAAGGGGGAAGAGAGAATGATGGCAGTTATTTGTTCACTGTTTGGGTGTTTTTTTCATATTTACTCAGGAAGACTTGATTTTTAACAATTGTACAGGTAGATTTTAAAGTATCTAGCCCTGGAAACGTACCAAGATGCATTTTAAAGTTTTAAAGTAAACTGTTAATGAAAGTATAAAATGACTCCTAAAAGTGCAAAGTTCACAACGTATATAATTAAAAATTCCTTTTGCAATCTGCGTACTGCCTTATTCACTCCCTGATATTTAAGGGCACTTACTGGGGGACTGCGTTATTAGTATGAGTGACATACCATACGGCAAGCAGGATCAGCTACAGTTCTGCACACTGTTGTTATTTTTCCCTCTTGTACTACAGTTTTACATGGCGTAATGTTTTTCTGTGATTGTTCAACAGTCTACCATTTAAGCCTGCCATATTATGAAATGTCATTTTAGGGGGTTGCAGCTGAACCTGTTCTGCATTTATTTCACATATGTCTATCATGCTGCCATCTCACAGGTGCACTCAAACTTTAAAATTTTCCTGTGCTTCAGCTTCTAATGTAAGAAAAATGTATTATGAAAGATGACAAAATGGCAGCCAAAAAAGTAAATGCTGCTAAATGTCACTTGACAATACAACATGAATATGCAAGTCCAAGTAACCTTACAGGGTGATAATACTTGCACTCTCAATAAAATGTGATGTGTAAATGATAGTGTAAGGGTAAGGTACTGAAAAGTAAAGGCCCTCTCTGAGGTAAAAATAAGAAATGTAAGCATGATTTTTTCCAGCTGTATGAGAGAATTTTATGTTTTCCATGCTTGTGCTCATTGGCAATCAGTGACAATTTTCTAAAACTGCAATCATTTAGAGGTTATGTTGTGTCTTAATTGGAGTTACAGCTGAGATAAATGCAGTTCCATCACTCCATTCTCAAGAAGCATGCAATGTATATCAAAAAAAAAGTTCAATAATAGAGTAACAGTTAAACATAATCAGACATTTAAGGAAAAAAATGGGTTTGTACGACTGTTTCTGCAAAGTTCATAGAACTGTGGATGATGTCCTCTCCTCCCCTCCTCATCATCTTCCTTTCTCTCCACTCTGCTCTTTTCAAATCAATGCCATAGCTTTTTCCTCTCTTTAGGTTATAAATAATGTTGTATCTATAAAAATGAACTTTTATGAATTATAACAATGTTGTTAATAAAAATATTTTCAGTATGCAACAAAAATACAGATTCACAAAGTGTTATTTCTATGCACAAATAAGATTTTTTATGGTATTGACATTTTGAAAATTAAAGACTAAGCAGACACAAAACCAGCAGGAAACAAAACATAAAGCAAAGGACAAAAATCAACTTAGAACTAAACTTTAAATTAAATAAGTCATCATATTTTCTTCATATTTTTGGAGTACGTCAATAGAGTTCAATATGTATAATCATATATTTTGAGGCCGTATTACTTCTGGTGCCAACATAAGTCTACCATAAAATTACTGTCTTGTTGATTGTTAAATTAACTTGAGATTAGATATGGCCTAATACTTTTTTTTTTTCTCTGATCAGTCATTTTGAAATTGTAACAAGAAAACAGATTTATTGAGACTAAAATAATAGAAAACACTGATATTAAGTGTAATTGAAGTTACTGCTTTCTATTGACATTTACCAGTCTCTTTACCTTATATTTCACTGGAAGACAGGGTAGCTTGGTGACAAAAAGCAGTACAATGTAGAGAGGTATAAATCCTTCTCCCTCATTAATATGCGTTTCATGTTTCATTTACTTCAAGTACTCATTTACCAGATATTTCCTGATCATACTTCATTAATAACTAGCAAGTAACATTGAAATACATGTTTAACAAATCATAGCTTCATTTTTCTCCGCAAACACAAAAAACATGATTATTACAATCTTTCTTGGTAATAGAAAGGTTTCTCAAATACCCACGATAAAATTCACTGATGTCATACAGGCATCTTAGACCTATTTTTTTTTTTTTTTTCTAATGGAAAATCTGGAAGTCTTTTTAAGAACAAGGGGATTTTTGAAAAAAAGAAATTGCGCAGTTATTGTCACTTTCTTCTTTTATACAGTTTTATATTAATTGTCAATTGAAGGCTTTGCTTTTAAATAACAGCAGTTGTGAAGATTTATGGGTTAAGATATTGGCACAAATATAATAGAAAGGTACTGAGAAGTCCACTGCAATTGAACAGGGTTGGTTAAAAAATCCCTCTTATTTTAAAAGATTTTAGTTCCACTTAAGAACTTACTCAGTATTTACAAAGGAAAGGGAATTTTTTTTTCAAACTTTGCTCAACATTTGTAATGCCAGCTGCAGACACTGTCCCAGCTGAGACAGAACAGAGTGATTCTTTTTGTTCACTCTGATTCCACACTTCAGTTGGGAGAAAAGGAAGAAGTGTGATTCCAGGAAAAAAAAGTCTTAAAAAGCAAGTGATTACAGCAGGCTGCTGAAAAATTAAATATATTGTGATATGCCAGGCAACTTCAGAAAATTTGTATTTTTTATTTTGTTTTGATGTTTTCAAAGTCAGTTTTTTTTCCTAGATGATAATTAATAAAAACCTCATAATGATGCAATTTCTATTGGAAAGAAAATGATATCTGAAATATAATTTTTCTACTCATTTTATATTAATACACCCTGTTTCTCAAATCTCTATTTGCTTGCAAATTTATTGCATCCACATTTCAAGAAGTGATTTACTTTAAATGAAATTAGTATTGGTATTCACTGAATTGCCAAAAATACTTGATATTGAAAAAAATATTTTCACAGTTTGTGTTTTAATCAAAATAATGTAAACTATGAAAAGTTTAATCTATTTAAAAAATTAGTATCACCAAGATATAGAAGTGACCAATTTAGTGGAAACACCAAAAGGTTCTGTAGCCTTATAAAGCACACAGTATAACAGATACATATTTTGCTCAGAATGAATGTATTGCAATAGCTGAAAAAAATAGCGATAAAAAATTAGTAACATAATATGTTTATACCAACATCACTTAAGTAAGTGGTTAAGCGACATCTCACCTAACTCTTGAGGTCTATAAGATATCTGCATATGAAGTAGCCACTTTCAGTATTTTCTTATATCCAATGGAGATCAATAGGCAGTAGAAGATTGAATTTATGTGGATAGCTATAGACTTCCATTTCTCCCTACTAATAATAAAAGACACCTACACAAATAGCTCTGTTATAGGTGTCTACTTAATATAGATGTACAGATAAATTAAAGAATCATCCTTGTTTTCTATTTTCTTTATATATAGCTCAGATTACTAGTTTTTCACTACCATAAATTCAGACACGGGATTACATGGATTATAATTGAAAGTGCATCCTCTGTATTTGTATGGCAATATAAATCAGATTGTCCTATATGAACTTGGCTGCATAGAAAACCTGTATAATGTAACTCATAATTATCAAGAAATATAAAATTCACAGTAATTGATCTCTCAGTATACAGTCATTTTCAAGGTCACTTTCAACTTAATGTTTTATGGAAAAATTCATACAAGAATGTCTAGAGCATATTATGACTTGCCAGTAATGCCAAGTGTTTTTAGGAAGTTCATTTGCAGCAAAAGCTTGATTGTGTAAGATAATGTACACGATTTGGTACATAACATGTTCTATTCAGGTATGTTCATTATTCATTAATAATTACACTCCACTGTGTATCAGAAAGTTTAAAAAATTTAAAATGGAAGATTAATGGAGATTATCATCCAACTACAACTACAGCAATCACAATAAATAGAGACATTTAAATGCAGACATGAACATTGCCATTACTAAAAATGCTTGTGCAAAAATCTTTTCTGATTAGCAGTGGTAAGATTAAGGCAAATCAAATGCAAGAGTAAAAGCAGGTAAAAAAAAATCAGTAAATATGAAGAGCTGGTACAAAACAATGGCAAGGAATATAATAAACCAAAGAACACAATGGTGCATGTAGGAAAGACATCACTATACAAAAAAATTACTAATAATTCAGAAAAGTAACTGGATTTTGTAGCTCAGCATTTAAAAGCACTATATGGTGTATAGTCATATGGAATCGTCTATAGAGTCATACAGTTTCCCTTACAAAATCATCTGGGGATAAATTCCTATGCACAGAGATTATATACATGGCCAGTGGAAAAGATAATCCTCTGTTCATATTTTTAAAACTACAGATGATCATCGGTAAGTTTTGGGACTCATAAGGTAAAAAATAAAGACTAAATGGTGCAAGAAAAACAATCAAACATTAATCACTGATGTGACAACCTGCAACAAAAAGCACATTGAATCTCAGATTTTTCAGTAGACTTGTATTAGCTCAACACTAATTATAATTAAAATCTGTTTTAAATTAAGAATTCCTTGTGAAAACAAGACAAATACATCATCTAGAGCACCTTCTCACAGCAGCTCTAATAATAAGTGTGAAAAAAAAATTAAGCGATTTAAAACTTAATAATTTACTGGTGTGGGGAAACAGTTGATCACAGCATGAACTGATGATTTAGCACATGGTGGAGGGGTGTGGCTGGCCTGGGAAATACCTGTAGATCTTTTGCACCTGTGATGGGAAGAGGTGGACCTGGGGCAGGGTTGCCTCAGGCTCAGAGAGAGAGTGAGGTGGGAGCCTGAGAGAGAGAAGATCAGAAAGCAGGTGAAGAAGCAGCAGCACAAGGAAGGAGCTGAGGCTGTAGCTCCAGGTGAAATGAATGGCGTAGTCATAAGAGTCTTGGGACCTTTTCCATTATAACTGGCAATTCTTTATATTTTGTTATTCAAAATATAATTGAAACGCCACTCTTTAATCAGTACTTTATGTGATCAGTTTCTGTTTAGTGATAGTACTTGATAGCGCAGCGGAACTTCAAACATATCATGTTAATTCTGATGTTCAACTATCATCTTATTACTTTCAGTTGTAGAAATCCCAATAATTTAAATTTAAATATTTGCTACTTAAGTACTAGTTTGCCTAGAAAATTTAGTCTGCCTCTAAAAAGCTATTACAATTTTATCTTTCTAAAAAGAGCAGCTTATTTGTTGTGAAGAGATTAAGGAGCCTCTTATTCCATCTGTAATAGCATATAGATTCTACAGCAAAGAAACCTGATAAATTTGGGGAAACTGGCTATTTGCTCAAAAAGCTAAGAGTAAAATGGTTCAGGGATGCTCCCAGGTTTCAGCTTCGCTTTTTGTTACATGCTGTTTCAACACGTTCTCGAAACAAATGGCGGAGCCCCTCTGTTTCAGGGCCTGAGTCGGGAAACTGCATAAACAAATATTCATCTCAAGTATTTTGTGTAACTCAGAAGTAATAAATAAAGACATGACACAAAAATAATATTAAACATTTTACACGTTCAGAAACTAGAGCACAGGAAAACAAATACAAAAAGATTTTCTAATTTGGATTCTTTAATGTACTTTCTGGAAAGATATATTCTTTACTTGTATAGACAATGTAAAGGACAAAATAGTTCGGACCAGAATATGGTTCTGTATCCAAATGCATAGGATATTCAACTGTGTATGGACTGTTCTAGATGAAGTGTCTCTATGACAGACTCAGCACTAATTGGACAATAATCGCAGAATACCAGTGTATGCGTCAATTTATCCAGGCTGGTCCTGAGGTATACTGTCATTTTCTCTCCTCTTGACTGAGACTTTAAAAGGATTTTGTATGGAAAACTTTCTGCTTCTGGATCACAACCACTGTCACCACCAGGTTTAGCTGAAACCTCAGTGTTAGTATGGTTCAGTACTGGACAGCCAGAGCATAAAATTCTCTAGATACATAAAGAACCTAGGAAGCAGCTTTTCAGGGATGTAAAGAATTGTGAATATGGACTAAGACAAATCACTGTAAACATTCAAATCTCCCTCCTCCTCTTCCCTATCTAGCTTCTTCCTGCTCTCTCTAAGCTGAACATTTTTTTCCTATGTGAAAAAATTTTTCCATGCAAAATCAACGGACCATCAGCCTGCTTAAATTAGTTGTCTTCTTATTTCATTTTAGTATGATGTGCAAAAAGTAACTGTAAATGCATTACTTCTTAATATAACTAAATACTAACATAAAAATATCATTAAAATATCTTTTAGCGACTTTCTATTATGTCTCATAATTGAAGTAATGGTTACTCTACAATGCATCTACTGCACTAGTACACATTAAGCAAACATTAGCAAAGGCAGAGAAATTTCAATGGAATGGAACAGTGTTATATGCTGATTATTATTTTTTCTGCAGTGTATCTTTCAGCCCAATAACAGCACTGAGTACATTTCAAATTCCCATTGGCCCTGAACGATGTCACAAGAATTTGTCAGACTGGCAATAAACCTCACACCGCTTTACCCCTAAAACTGTACCTCAGCAGCCTCACAGGTTGTATTGGTGACCCATTGTCAGACCAGAAAAAACAAACACTGTCTCAAAAAAGTCCCGTAGCTGACCTAAATGGCATCTCTTCAGTTCACCAGTTTCTTCTCATGCATTTCTCCTCCCACAGGCAACTTTTTCCTGATGGAGCTTCTTTCCCAGCGCACAGTCCCCAATTTACTCTCTTAGGAGCTTCTTTCTGTATTGTAATCTTCCCATAGCCTGGGAATAAATCAGTTATGTGAAGATGTTTTGGACACACTGGCTGCTTCTCTGTGTGGCATTAGCTCCATCTCACCCCTGCTGGTACTCCTTCTGTCTTCTCTGTAGATTATCCTGTAATGATCATTTGTTCCCTTCCTCCTTCACATCTTTCCTCCACCTGATGAACAAGTGTCTATTAGTGGTGCTGAAATTACCTTCAGAAGAAATAAAGGTGCCTTTTTTTATTTAACAAACTTCAGTTGGAGCAGAGACTTAAACATGTGTCTAAACTCATCCACTGAAAGGCACTCAGCTTCATGGGATTATTTACTTGTGCAAATTGTTTTTTATTTAATACTAAGATTTATTAAGTATGGTGGGTATTGTTGTACTGGAAGAACATCAACCCTACCTATATGAATGTAAATTGGTTTATATTCATTATTATTTTAGGATGGTGGTCAGGTTGTCCCTGAAAAGCTTCAGCCATACCAATGTGGATGCACTTGTAAAATAATACATCCAGTTTAAGAGGTTTGTTGTGGTTTCTCTTTTCTATATTGCCTTTCAAGCTAACAAATACTGCTATAATCTGTAATATTACAGAAATATTTCAGAAACTTTGCATTAGCAGCTTCTTTGTAATTCTCCTGTCTCCCTTGAGAAAAATTTTGTAGAGGAGCATTTGGTAAAGCTGTTTCCAATACCTTTACACTGTGCTTTATACTCAGGAGAGTTAGTTAGACTAGTGAAATAATAGCTGCTCTTTTATCTTTGAAGACAGAGAGCAAAGGGAATTTTTTTAAAAAAAAAAAAAACGCACCCTTTGATATAGCATACAGAAAGTCCATCGAAATTAGAAGATTGGAGCTGTGATTCTCTGCCCTCTAACTTGAAGGAGTCAACAGAGGACTGAAACTAGTCAGAGTTTAGCCCCTCAAGTGCAATGCCATGCATAATTGTTTAACAGGCTATTTACAGAACACTGAAGAAACAACATTCAGAAAGAAAGCTGATTTAGCTTTTACCTTCTATGACAATATTTAAAGAAAAGATTTTCTTTAAGTAAAGAAGAAAATTCAGTTTTGATTAGCAATCGAAAATTTCTCTAGAAAATTTCACAATACATGTCCCCGTATCACAGAATCATAGAATCATCAAGGTTGGAAAAGATCTCCAAGATCATCTAGTCCAACTGTCCACCTACCACCAAGATTATCCACTAAACCATGTCCCTCAGTTCCATATCCAGATGTACCTTGAACACCTCCAGGGATGGTGACTCAACCATCTCCCTGAGCAGCCTGTTTCAGTGCCTGACCACTCTCTCGGAGAAGTTTTTCCTAATATCCAACCTGAACCTCCCCTGGTACAACTTGAGGCCATTCCTTCCAGTCCTGTCACTAGCTACCTGGAAGAAGAGTCTGACAACCACCTCACCACAGCCCCCCTTTCAGGTAGTTAGAGAGTGCAATAAGGTCTCCCCTGAGCCTCCTCTTGACTAAACAATCCCAGTTCCCTCAGCCGCTCCTTATAAGGCTCATGCTCCAGACCTCTCACCAGCTTTGTTGTCTTCCTCTGGACATGCTTCAAGGCCACATTGTCTTTCTTATAGTGAGGGGCCCAAAACTGAACACAATAGTTGAGGTGTGGCCTCACCAGAGCTGAGTACAGGGGGATGATCACCTCCCTGCTCCTGCTGGCTGCATAATTTCTGATGCAGGCCAGGACGTCCTTGGCCTTCTTGGCCACCTGGGCACACTGCCAGCTCACGATTAGCCAAGTATGAACCAACACCCCCAGGTCACTT
>WBMW01001332.1:90695-120194 GCA_013396635.1 Penelope pileata
CCCCCAGGTCACTTTCCTCTGCACAGTCTTCCAGACACTCTGCCACAAGCCTATAGCGTTGAATGGGGTTATTGTGGCCAAACTGCAGGACCCAGCACTTGGTCTTGTTGAACCTCATCCCACTGGCCTCAGCTCAGCAATGCAGCCTGTCCAGATCCTTCTGCAGCACCTTCCTACCCTTAGGCAGATCGACACTTCCTCCCCACTTGGTGTCATCTGCAAACTTACTGAGGGTGCATTCAATCCTCTCATGCAGGTCATCAATAAGGATATTAAACAGGAAGGGCTCCAGTAATGACCCCTGGGGAACATCACTCGTGACCGGACACCAGCTGGATTTAACTCCATTCACTACCACTCGCTGGGCCTGGCTCTCCAGCCAGTTTTTTACCCAGCAAAGAGTGAACCTGTCCACTCCAGAGCTGCCAGCTTCCCCAGTAGAATAATGTGGGAGACAGAGTCAAAAGCTTTGCTAAGGTCCAGGTAGACTACGTCAACAGCCTTTCCCTCATCCACCAGGCTGGTCACCCGGTCATAGAAGGAGATGAGATTGGTCAAACAGGACCTGCCTTTCATGAATCCATGCTGGCTGGGCCTGATCCCCTGGTTGTCCTGCACATGCCTTGTGATCTCCCTCAAGATGATCTGTTCCATAACTTTTCCTGGCACCGAGGTCAGGCTGACAGGCCTGTAATGGGGATGGAGAACGGGGTCCATGGTCAGATCATAGCATTTCACCTCTGCAACTCCATCCTCCTCACACTCTTCCTCCACTCCAGAGTGGAATCCTTCTCATGTTCCACAGTTCCTGCCTGTAGTCTGCTCCAGTGTGGGCTCCCCATGAGCTGTGGCCTCCTTCAGGCCATATCCACTGCTGAACTGTGGGATCTTTCATGGGCTGTATGTGGAGATCTGCTTGTGTGGTGCCCATGGGCTGCAGGGGGACAGCCTCCTTCACCATGGGCCTCTCCTGGACTGCAGGGAACTTCTGCTCTGTGCCTGGAGCACCTCCTGCCCTCCTTCTGCACTGACGCTGGTGTCTGCACAGCTGTTTCTCTCTCATTTACTCACTTCTCTCTGTCTCAGCTCCTGCATAACATTTTTTACCCTTTCTTAAATATGTTGTCACAGAGGTGCTACAAGAATTTCTGGTGAGCTCAGCTGTGCCCTGTATGGATCAGCTGGAGTAGTTGGAACTGGTTCTGTCCAACGTGGGGGCAGCCTCTGGTGCCTTTTAACAGAGGACACCTCTGTAACTTCCCAAGTGTTAAAATTTTGCCATGGAAACTGAGTACTTGAATTCAAATAGAAAACAATTTTGGTTTGATTTTGTTTAGTTGTAAAACAAAGCAAATCATAAAATCATAGAACAGCTTAGGTTGGAAGGGACTTAAAAGATCATCTAGTTCCAACCCTCCTGCCTTGGGTAGGGTTGCCAACAGGATCAGACTGCCCAGCGCCCCATCCAACCTGGCCTTGAACATATCCAGGGATGGTGCAGCTTCTCCAGGCAACCTGTTCCAGTGCCTCAACATGCTCTGTGTAAAAACATTGCTTCCTAACATCTAACCTAAATCTCCCCTCTTTCAGTTTAAAGCCATTCCCCCTTGCTCTATCACTATTATCACTATTAAACCATGCAAAAATTGGTCCCTCCAGCACTGGAAGGTCTCTCCAGTGCCCTCTCTTCTCTAAGCTAAACAAGTTCGGCTTTCTCAACCTTTCCTCACAGGAGAGGAGCTCCAGCCCTCCGATCATTTTCATGGCCCTCCTCTGGACTCACTCCAACAGATCTGCATCTTTCTTGTGCTGGGAGCCCCGAACCTGGATGCAGTACTCCAGGTGGGGCCTTACAAGGTCAGAGTAGAGACTTTCTTCTTCTAGATGCTGTATCATGGAATCTAATCAATTTAATTAAAATAGCTATTTTCTTACTTTTTTTTTTTTGGTTTGAATGAACTCCCGTATCTCCATGAAATATTTTCCTCATAAGAAAATATCAGCCAGTCAACTATTATTAATGTTATGAGCCAATCTCAGCAGTCTAATCAAGCTTTTTTTTTTTTTAATAAGACAAAACAACAACAACAACAAACAAACAAACAAAACCCACAGCAATCTCCAGGGAAATTTTAAGATTCAAATTGAACTAGAAAATTCAATGGAAATTTTAATATTTAAATGCAATTGAAAATCATTCCCCTCTACTCTGCCCCTCTGAGGCCCCATCTGGAGTACTGTGTCCAAGCCTGGGGACTCCAGTACAAGAAAGATGCAGAACTGTTGGAGAGAGTCCAGAGGAGGGCCACAAAGATGATCAGAGGGCTGGAGAACCTCTCTTATGAATAAAAATTGAGGGTGCTGAACTTGGTCAGCCTGGAGAAGAGAGAGCTCCAGGGAGACGACACTGGAGCCTTACAGTACTTGAAGGGAGTTTATGAGCAGGAGGGTGACTGACTTTTTACATGGTCTGATAGTGATAAGACAAGGGGGAATGCCTTCTAGTTTAAAACTAGAAGAGGGGAGATTTAGATTAGATGTTAGGAAGAAATTCTTTACTGACAGAGTGGTCAGGCACTGGAACAGCTTGCCCAGAGAAGTTGTGGATGCCCCGTCTTTGGAGGTGTTCAAGGCCAGGCTGGATGGGGCCCTGGGCAGTCTGATCTAGTTGTTGGCAACTCTGCTCAAGGCAGGAGGGTTGGAAATAGAAGATCTTTAACATCCCTTCCAACCTAAGCCATTCTATAATTCTATGAAAAAGACACTTAGCATCTTTAGTCTCTCCCGTAGCATATTCAGTGATTATATCCTACCTACCATGTGAAATTATATGTGAAAGTGGGTAAGAACATTTTCTCCACAGTTTAGAGAGAGCTGAGTGCTAAGATATCAATTTTTATGCTTTTGCTGGAGAAAGACAGAAAAGAGAAATGGCTGGGATCTTGTATTCTGAAGGGCTTTTTGTGCAGCAACATTTCACACTGTGTCCTCTGTCTCAGCAAATGACATCCTTATGAGTACACCTTGAAGAGGCAGATGGAGACCTGGGACCTGTGCCTCTCTGTAACTGAAATACTTTAAGGAAGAGAGTAACTATTTCTTTGCATTTTGAAAAATGAACATGAATTAAAAATAATGTATGTTATAATTAGTAACAATCACTTTTAGAGCACTTTACAGCTTCAAAACACTATGAGACCATCAAATAATTAATGTTCATATGATGAAATTAACATAATTCAGTATGGAAAGGCTCTGAAACAACAGAAGAGTTTTAAAACGTACAAGCCAAATCCCCAAGCACACCTGAGAAGCTATACAACTGTGTAGCCACATTCACCAGGAGTACTTGATGCGCCATGTATGCACAGTGTCCAATGGCAGCAGAACACAATAGCAGAATAATCTGGAAAACAATGAAGTATCAAATGAAATCTAGGTTTTTATATGGCTCTCCAGAGGTTCAAAATCACATACCTTGACAATCAAGCTACCCATACTACCAATAGACAGAATTGACCAGAAATTAGGCTTTTTTTTCTTGTAAACAGTATACAGTTTTATTGTTAAATGTTTCTTAAAGCTTACAGTACAATTCTATTTTTTATATACTTAGAAGTTCCATTGACATAAATAGGAATACTGTGTGCACAAGGAACGGAGAATAAAGTGTTTGAAGTTTAGTATCATTATTTAGATTTCAGGCATGCCTGGAGACAGCGCTCTAGATTAATAAAACGCTTTGCTTCAATTAGCTCTGTGTCTCCTGCATCCCTCCCCAATTCCCTCTGCCCTTGTTTAACATACTCCCTTATCCCTTCACATTATCCAGACAGGTGTTCTCTGCAACCGCAGACGGCTGGAAGTTTCATGGAGGAGATTCAGTGTGGGGAGGAGGGGGGTGTATATTGCTTTCCTGGCTCTGATGTAGGAGAGGAGAATGTGTGAACCTATGCAGGAGTCTGATGTGTTCTCCTTGAGTATTGTTTCAGAGATCGTTTTAAAAGATCTTTGAGAGAAACAAAATTTTAGACAATCTGTCAAATAAGCTCACTTCTGTGTATGGTAAGAGTATTTTTACGGTCTAGCAGAGAGAATGTGAATCAAATGAGTATTATTTCTAGCCAATTAATTCTGAGAAGGGAGAAGCCAATATGAAAGAATGAAATACACATTTTGTATATATGAAATAAATCTTCATTGTAGTGGAATTCTGATTTCTGCAATGATTTTGTCTGGTTATCCACTGTAAACAGCCCTCTCATTTTCATATTTCTTTGAAAGAAAGACGCTTAGGAGCATAATGCAACAGCCACTGGAAACTGATGCATCCTGCAAAGTGAGGGCAGGAAATTATAAGTTTCACATTGAGTTCAATGGGAAAGTCATAAGGCCCTGCTCCTTCTCCCTTGGGGTATTTTCCTATTTTATTGTCAGTACCATAATGGGCAATCAGTTCCTGAAATGGTGCCCTGCTGTCTAGATGAAGCATTTATAGGTTTTTTAAGCAGTCCATTTGAACTGTGGAATAAAAAAGTCAGCCCATGGAAGTTCAGATTTTAGGGCCTTGATAGTGCAATGAGCCATGTGTCGGCAAACCTCTTACCCGCTTGGAATTCAGCACAAGATCAGGGTCTCGATTTCTACATTTCCCACTGCAATTCAGACCTTTATTTATCACAGCTGGAAACAACATTACAAGTAAAAATGCTTCTAAAACCCAGAGTGTCTGTCCCTTTTAAAAGTTAACTTCCCTAGATTTATGCACATACATTTACATAGTAATCCTCTGAATGGAGATGCTGCTTCTAATGAATTAGGGGATTACAACAAAAATATATAAATCATCGCAGATGTTTTCCATGCAGAAACATTTTCTTTGGAAAAAAAAAAAATCTCTTCAAAACTCAAAGGAACATAGAGTCTTTTTTGAAAGCCTAACATTAGAAACTAGAAATCTTAGAAACCTTAGAAACATTAGAAATGTTAGAAACATTAGAAACATCAGAAACATTAGAAACTAGAAACTAAATCCAAGAAAGAAGTTATGGGCTAGATTCAGTATAAGATTTAGGCCTAAAATGAAAATAAGAGAATTTAGGGATCACTTAATGTCAGTATAATTTGATATTTACAAACCCAAACTTGCCTATATCACACACCATTATCTAGGTCATCACTTTTCAGTACTGCTTTATCCTCACAAAACCTAAATTTACAAAATTTAGGCCTCCCTATACATTATTCCTCAATGGCTCAAAGCTTTTCTATTGCTGAAAGTAACTATGCTTGCTCAGATCTGGCTATTAAAGCTATATGCCCATTACTCAGATAAATTCTGATGCAGTACAGATTTAATCAGAGGATAGTAAGTTGTTGAGCTATGTACTTTTCCAGAAAAGTCTGAAAATATTGCTATGATGAAAATGCCTTTTTTCACATCTGCTTAATACACAGAACTCTTATTCGCAAAAGTTGGAGGCCTATTCCCAGCCCTGGGCTAACACTATCTTCATGACAGATACAGAAAAGGCTTGTTCCACCTGCCTGATAAGGTGGAACAGATGTGAAGCAATCACACTTGTACATCACTATCTCCTAGTTGTTAAAGCATTTAGTAGGAAAGATGAAAATTTAGTAATTTTTTTTTTCAGGTATTTACTTCCAGCACTCTTTCTATTCCCTCATCCTTGTAACAAAGTGATGTAGAAAGTATATATCCATACTGAGATAGAGCTAGAATTTAACTTCTCTCCCACTCAAAGGACAGTCAGAGAACCCTTTGTGTAGTCACTTGACTCTTCTGGATACAGTGATATAATTTCAAGAGAAAAGGCAAATATTTATCAGTAACTCTTGTCACCAAAATGCTGGTCCTCTCTCAGGAGGTCACAAAGCCACTGCTGCATGGGGGAGAAGGAACTCTCGATTTCCTCAAGATTTGAAGATCTGCTTACTGGATGAATGGTTTAACCACCAGCCTAGACAGGGAGTAGAATTTATCGCCACTTTTCAAACTAATTTCCTTTGGTGACCATTCCCACGAGGTGTGTAGGCTCTCAAAATCAGTATCTCACTCTTTTAATATGAATTCTTTCACATCAGAGTAAGAATTTTTGCATCAAAACTATCTACTTGCTTTCAGCTGAGTGACATATATATGAGTTCATCATACCATATTCATTCCTGAGCTCAATTAACCTTGTCTCATGTAAAATGAAAAAGGATGATAATATGAGCAGGACTGAGATTTCCAGGAAGATTATTTTAATTATATATATTTTTTTTGCACGCGTTAAAAGACTCAGAACATGGCTTTGTAGACAGATGTAAAGATTCATGTGCCAACCTATCGCAAATTCCAGCTGGCCAGCTAAAAGCTAACTTCAATTCCAATGCTGGGTGGTAGTTCTAACGTGGCACTGAGCCCGTGTTAAGCAAGTGTCAGGAGACTCCTGATAAAATGAGAGTACTGGCACCTTTGCAGTTTTTAAAGGCTTGAGATTGTGTTTAAGTCACTCCCTTGGCCTCAATGAATAGCTCTGTTCAGCAGCAGGTGATTATCCTTGAGAGCAAGACCTATACGCAGACTGATAGAGAGCTCGTAGAGACACCCTGCTGTGACTGCTTTTTTGGCAAGTCTCACCAGAGACTTTGGCAGCCTCTTTTCCTCTAAAGTGCTACTGTGCTTTTGTATGGCTGTATTCTTCATGCAAACTAATATCAATGCCAACCCTAAGAACATGAAGAACTGATAACAATTATTGTTTTCACTGCTGGATAGCAGAGAACAAGTGCAACATAGAGGAATATCATGCTTTCTGAGCATTTTTTTTCAGAAAATGTATCTATTTGGTTTAAGTAATAAAGCCTAGTTATCTAACAACATACTTGAATCGCCTTTTCGTTATATGCATGTACATTTTGCAATGAATTTCAATTATCAATTTAGGTCCCATGTGGTTATCAGAATAGTGTAATTAGTAACTTCTAACAATATTTTTACGTTAATCGTTGGGAACTAATGTATTAGAAAAAATTAGAACAAAATAAAATAAATTAAAATATGGAATGTCTTAAAGATTATATTATTTATGCCACCCAAAAATGTTTCTTTTATTCATATTTTTAAACTCTATTTAAACTCTGTTCCATGTCTGACAGGATGCATTGTTAGCAGCTACATGTTCATATCATTTAAAAGCTGGAAATGGTTTACTTGTTTGGATTGAAAATATCCTTTTACAGTATTTCCAATGCTAGTTTAATCTGACATCCTCTGGACTATCTCATGAAGTTTTAATGCTGGAAAGAAGAGAAAACATAAAAAAAAAAAAAGGGATGAAAGAAAAAGAGACAGAAAGAGATATAAAAGGACAAATGATTTTAGAAATGGAATAGGAGCAATACATTATGCTTTTGTAATGTTACCAGTGAAAATTATTTCCAACTTTTATAGAAATGGTCTATCATTCCTATGAATCACAGTGCTCAATGTAAAAACTATTTTGGGTGGGCATCTGCCCAACTTCTACTAGAGTTAACAGCTGTTGGGGTGCAAATACACTGAACATGATTACTTGTCCACACACAGCTCTTTGCAACACATTCCCTTTGTGAACCTTGATGGCTAGACTCAGGGAATGGGAAGATCTGTTCACAAGAGGGAAAACCTCCATCTCTAAGAAAGAAAATGTTCCTGGCAAGATGACTCTGATGGTTTCTCTGAGACACTGACACTTTGTGCTGGCCTTTGTTCTGACAAAAAAGTACAATTTATTCCATTGCGTAAGTGATGCAATAGTGACAATGCAGAGAGTTGTGAAGTTTCTGCTAGGCAAGGTGAGTTCCTGTCCTATAGGAGTTCCTGTCTACTATAACTCTGGGTTGTGATGTAGGAATAGTTCAGATTGCCAACAACATATGTTAATGACTAGTCTAGCTTCCAAGATCTCAGCCGCAAATGACTCATCTCACACAGCTTCCAGCCTCTTGATACTGGCTAGATGCTAGGCAGATCGGGGACTTGTTGGAAAGAAATGTTACTACAGAACTCTGTATTCTAAATGTAGAAAGGCTGACATGGCCTTATAGGTGGCAGATGTCATTCTTAGCATATGAATTCCCACACTAGCTCTTTTTGACTCCAAGTCTTTTGCTTACGAGTGGAAAACTAGAACTCTAATTAATAACTAATTCTCACATCAAGTATTTTTGACTCTGTGAATTTTGTTTACTCATAAATGAATGCAAGGTTTTTCTGGTCTAAAGGCCAAGAAACAAGAGATAAGCAAATAATTATATAAGACCTAACCATTATTTACATTCATTTTTGGTAGCCGTTTCCTACACATAACCCACATATACCTGTTTGTTTGTGATTACAGTTTTAAATGACTTGGGCTAGAAGCTGGAAAAAAGATACTGATGCTTATAGTTTCTTCCATTGGTTCTCCTGAGTGACTCCAGCACAAGGTCTGTGTTTTTTATTTGTCTTCAACAATCTTCTATATTTATCCTCCTAGTTCTCCTAGACCTGATGGAAGAATGCCATTAATATTTCCATGGGAAGCTATACTTCATCAAAAGGAATAGAATTCAAAATTTTTCACTATCTCAGCTTACTGTTTATGAATTAATCTATTGCGAGGAATCACCTCCTTCTATACACCTAATCTCATTCAAAGAACTCCTGTCTTCTGTGCATCAGCAGGAACTTTGCAGGAGACACTGGCAGAAAATGTAGAGGTAAACGGATAGAAAAGAACCAGACCCCAAAAGCTTTTTCTGACAGGTCTACCTGATTCTATGAAAAAAGGTATCCTACAATAGGTACATGTTGTAGAATAGAAAAGTACTTTTAGCAGTTTGGAAGATTTCAATACAAACTAAAATTTCAAACTTACTTTCAGTTCTTTGTATGGAGGCATTATTTCGCTGGTTCTACTGTTTCCCCTGAAACATCTCAGGCTTGTAATTGTTTTTTGAGGGATAAGCTTCATGAGGCAGTGTTACTCCTTGATAGACTATTATATCTATTTCTTACTTCATTTTTTCTCCCATCTGATTTAGTCTCCAGCTTACTCAGAAAGATTAATCTAAGAAAATGATGCTGTATTCAACACAAATATGTTTTGTTCTTCTCTACTGCATTCACCCATGTCACCCATTGTTTTCTGATATTCTGATTTTCATTTCAGTGATGATGCCTCTCAATGCTCTATACTTGAGTATGATGTTTATACCAAGGCCATCAATGAAATATTGAAAAATTCCAATCCATGATGTTCCTAGATCTTAATATTTTTCCTTTTAACTCAAAACTTTTGTCTAAGGAATTAACCCATGTTTTTATTCACTAAAGTATTTTCAGAAGTTTTCAGACAGTAATACAGATAACAACATAGATTGTCTTGTGGAAAAAAAAATCAGGTGTACAATCAGGTATACACTCTGATATGTCACTGTCTGGAAGTCAGCAAGTTGTATTTTACACCATTTTAACAGCTAGGAAAAATAATAATAAGAAAACAAACAAACACAAAAAGCAAACAACAAAAAAAAATATGAACAAAAAACAACAACAAACAAAGAAAATGTAAGCTTTTTTCTCTTTATTTATTTATTTTCGGGAAGAAAATCTCCAGAACCAGTAGCAGCCCATGAATGAATGAAACATGAAAAAAAATTCTAGAATAACACATGAACAAAAGTCTAATGACTTGAGAATGGCTTAATGGAAGACTTAGTGTTTAGAAGTTATGTCATCAGGAAGCAGAATAGTGCAATAGAGGTGAACCTGTAGAATGAAACAATATTAATTCCAGAGACCTATCCTCTCCCGTATAAGTATTTAAAATGGAGTGCTTTAGACAAGCTGCAGTCTTCTCTGGTGGACTGAATACCTATTAGCAGCTGGAGTGCAGCGGGAGTACACTCCTGTAACACGTTTCCCAGTATAATGCCGTCTGCAAGGAATTCAAGTTACATGTTCTTCAAGTACTCCACAATGTGAACCAGAACACACCCTTGGGGAAATTACTAGAAGAATGCATGCTGTTAATGAAAAGTACGGTGCTAATGTTGATGTACCCAAATATGCAAAAGAATTAATGTTATTCACTGCTACCTAATTTACCTCTGTAACTTACCTTAATCCCAAACTTAAAGTCTCAAACTTTGCTCAAATCTTTGCTAATCCCAGGAGTTTTTCGAGTTCCTGTTCAGCCAATTCTAATTTGAAAAGTTTTCCATGTGTCTTTAATTCCATTGTGAAGGCATTTAGAACAGTTCTAAGCCCCTTCCAAAAGCACCTAAACCCCCTCTAGGATCAGCTTTGTCACCCATATTCCATGTAGACCATATAAGAGATTAAAAGGTGTTCCCTAGTCATCCTTGCACTAATTAAAAAGAGTGGGAAAATTATGGGGTGAAAAATCTCCCTAGAGATAAAGTCACTTACTGTGCATTTACTTTGACAGGTAACGAGACATCAAAGTAAATCTATGTCTAAGAACTCTCAATTTTTACCAAAGATATACCAGTTACACCCACAACTCCTATGACATCCTGAAAAAGACTTCTCTGGATTTGTGTTAGGTACTTATATAAGTAAGAATAACTAATCTTTCTTTTCAGAGTCTTATATAAATTCAAATTTTGAATGTTTTTTATTTGACGCCTTTCATATAATTACTATCTTGTTCAAATATCACTCTGCTATTGCCTGAGGTAAATGCAATAGAAAATCGCTACATTCAATGTTACTTACAGTTCCATCCCCTCTGTCAAACTGGAATTTTTCTTAATTCTGTGGGGAAAATTTTATTTTATTTTCTTGTTCATTCCTTATGTAGGTGAGTAAACTGCTGGCTATTTTCTTATAGATACAGGATATTTCCTATGTCAAGTTTAAAATGGATCTGTGCATTTTTGTAATTGTCACAGTTTTTTTTTCCTCTGCAAATAATGAAATTTAGAAAAAAGTTAACCTTTTTATTCTTTGTATTTAAATGATTGATAATCAAGTCAATTGTTGTTAATTCTACATTAGATTCGCAAACTTAATATAGACCAAGTTTATGAAAAGAAACTGATCACATTTAAATCAAACTTTTGCTTCAGAAGAACTTGAAATTAATTGAAACGGTGAGCGCTAAGCAGGAACTCTGCATCCACATACAACAGATCAGAAGAATACAGCACAATGCTTTAAGTACTCCAATAGCAAGGGAGAAACGAGCATTGGCTTCTTTACCTAGTTTACATTAAACTGTCATTAGATAAAAAACACCTGTAGTGATGGCAAGACTATGGACAAGAACACAAATGTGTCTCTTTCCTACTCAGTGTTGTATCTTATAAAATAGGAGAAATAGGTTTCACCCCCCAAATTACAGCTTCTGCGGCAATTTCCCTAACCACTAACCTGGCTAGTGTGTGAAAACCATGACTCCTGACTAAAGCCCAGGCTCATCCAGGCAGCTAATTGCATCTCAGAATTTGAAGGGAAAGGATGTTTAAACACTTTTTTTATTGGTCATCTGTAGCTAACTGACCTTGAAATCACTCTGCTCAGTACACTGGCATTTGTATATTCTACTCTTAGGTGCCTAACATAGCACAATGAACTCAGTTCTTGGGATCAGCAAATAACCTACACTGACACATATGCTTTAATTTGGAGCTGGTCCTTAGGCTACAACTACTTTAAGTATCTACATCCAAAGGTTTTATACCAGTGACATTTGCAAATCTCTGATATCACTTAGGAGGTGACTAACATTTCCACTGGTAATGTCCCTACTATAACTAAGCCATTGCCAGAGGCCATGCATATTAACATCGAACTTCTGACAGCATTAAATTGGTAGGTGTCTAGATCATTTGATTCAAAATTCATAAAATAGACAATATTCAGTGCACTCAACAGCAAAGTCTGAAACACATTCTTAGTATTTCAGCTGTACTGGAATATCTGCAATAGCTGTGACTGGACCCCAGCTCAGTCAAAGCTTTGAGGTGGTCCTGTCTAGACCTTTTTCCTGAAGCAAGCTCTCTCAAGGAGAATGAAAAGCCAGGCTTTACCAATCTTTCTAGTAAAATAGGTTTTATTTTTATTTTTTTAATAGAGAAATAAACTAACAGTGACTAGGACAGAAAAATGAAGAATTTATTAGTGTGATTTTAAGGGTAGGTCCCTCCGACAATGTATTTCAATCAAGCTGGCAGCTTTTCAGCTGCAGTAAATGACATAGTCCTCTTCAGTTCGTAGGGACATTGTTTCTGTCATCCCCAAAGTCTTTAACAAGGTTTCCAGTCTGCTCAAAACCTGCTGGTTCCCATTTTACTGTTGTACCCATTTAGTTCTTCATATTTCTCTTCTCTCACCCTTGGAAATCCCCAGAACATCCTATCTCTGTACCTGTTCAGATGATCTCCAGAAAAGATCCAAACTCCCCTGTGGAGGAAGTCCACATGGCCCCAATCATTTGAAGGAATATAAACAATTTGGAACAATGAATTAAAATGAAAGATAGAATGAATGAGTAAATGACTAAGATTCCCTTAATATCTAGTCTAAGAAAATGATCTTACAGCAAGAAAATAGATATTCTAGGTTGTCCCATTTTTCATAGCACAAAAGTATTCACCATCTCCTTGTGCAGTTTGTTAGTAGTTCTGTATTGCAGGCCTATCAGCACAACCACCCTTACACTGAAGAGCAAGGATAGCAACTATAACATTGCAGCAATAGTCAAAGGATGCAATACTCATTTCTGTGACACCTGCCATTCTCTAAAGTATGGTGCTCGGCAGACCAGAGTGCTTAAAGAGACACAGGCGTCAACACTATAGAAATTGTTCAAAGCATAAATTAAGAAAATCTGAAATTTTAACCTATACTCAAACTGTTGTTTTTTTTGTTTGTTTGTTTGTTCATTTAAATTCAGTATTGCAAAGAACTTTTGCTAAACTGATTTCATAAAGAGAGTTTGAAACTACTGTTTTTAAATGAGCATTATTGGATCTAATAGGACTAATGAAAAAAAGAAGATTTGTGGCAGAATTGTTTATCCATTGGTATTCATCTCTTAAAGCTTTCTGTACTCTGTGATAATGTGACCTTTGTATTTTCTATTGACTACCAGACTTGCATTCAACCTAATACTGTATTTAAATATTAATGCATTAAATGATATAGCTGTACCATATGTTACCTTTTTGTTCCATTTTTATCTTAACTTATACTAAAGGGTTTAGATTTAAAAGAAATTTTGAATATGTCCTTGAAAACTCATAACTAGATCCTTATAAATATTACAAAAACAATAATTTTGCATCAGTATGATGAACAAGTAGCAAAGTGCCTGAAGAATATAAATTGAATGTTCTCTGGAAGAATCGGTAAAGGTTAAAATTCATCATTTTAACTGATAGGCTTTCTTTGGGAAATAACTAAGGCAACGAATACAAAATACTATGATAATTTTGTGTTTCTCCTCAGTGATTTTTTTTCCCCTTGAAAAACAATCTCTCCTCAATAATAAAGCACATCTTTTTACATTCATTCTGGAATTAAAGTTTCCTACAATGCTTGTCCTCATACACAACTGATAGTTTTCCACTTTAAATAGAAACTTTTTATTTGAATGGAGTGAACACTTCTGTCCATTTCAGGAAAGGCTGTAATCCAGTAGGAAAGACGTTGTGTCTTAGATCTTTTTAGGAAAAGATTTAACCTAGACATGGTATGAAAACTGGTTGCTACATATCACATTTACAACCATAGTTTCCATAGCGATTTTCAGACTGTAACAGGCTGGAGACTAAACTAGAAAAATAGGAATAAATACAATTTATGCTAGAAATAACAGCATTATTTTGAAGCATCTGTTTGTCCCAGGCACTGCACCAATGCCAATAACCAATATATTTTATTTGCAAGGTCTTACTATCTACCAAGTGAAGTAGAAAAGTATTGTCATTGTTCCATATTTAGGAAATTGAACTACAGAGAAATTAAATGACATTTTTTCATATAGGAAGACTTACAGAAATGAACCCAGGTCAGTTGAGCTTCAGTCCAATGTATAAACTGGACTTCACTTTTCCATCAAGTATCTTTACTCTTTTTAACTATTATTCAAAGTGCAGATTAATCTACTAGGCTGTCAGCCTGAAGCTGACTTGTATGTAAATCAGGTATCAGTCTGGGGAGATAGCTAATTCCAAGTAACATAGTTGCTTTCTACCATGTCAATACTTCTGTCCACAAAAGACTCTCAGTACTGCACACTTTGTTAATTTGGGGTGCAAAGAATATTTTTAATTGCTTTTTCAAAGTTAGAATTACTTGTACGATTACCCTGTAGTAAAACAGAAGCATACAGGGTTTGGATTTGTACTTAGCAATGCTGGCACTCTGGCTATCACTAGTTCAAACATTAGCAAACTTTCTCTATGAGATAATGATCACTCATCTTGACTGTTAGGCATCCTGCAATAATCAAGAACAAGCTCTGCGGTAGACAGACCCACCAGCTTGGTATGGAGCACCATTTTGGTAAGTTAAGAAAGGAGCTGCAGGCACTTGTATCCAAGCCCTGTTTGCAGAGACTTCACTGTAGCACTGCAGGTTACAGGCTGATTTTACTTTCTTGATTCACCTTCAGACAGACATATCCCCTCAGCTCAAATCTCTTTAAAAGTTCACCACTAAAGGCACAATGACTCTGACTGTATGCGTTTGCGTGAAGTTCACCCCTAATCTTTACATGAGCTAAGAACTATTCCTGCTCCCCTTATATCTTTCTCTCTCTCTTTTTTTTTTCCTTTCTGCAGGCTATTCAGATAAGGATTTTCATTGTCACTGTTCCCACTTTACTCTGAATAAGTGGAGTCTATGAAAAAGCAAAACTCACAAAAGAATGACTTGCAAACACTGGTGGCACTATTGGACTTGAATTTAAAGCTATCACACAAGGACACTGTTAACATTTATCCTCCTCTCTGTAGGTCGACAAATTAAAATATTACTTGAAGTCTTGGATCAGTTTCTGCTACAGCATTTCATTTTGACTGATGTCCTCTATTAATGTCAGTGATGCTAGTTAGCTTTAAGACACCCCGAAGAGTAGTCAACTAGTTAAAACTCCAAATGAACCTAATGCCAGCTGTTTAGCCCCTTGAAAGTTTTGCTGAGCATTGACAGAAGACCTTACCAATCATTTCGATTAAGTACTTTCAGACTGTCTCTTCTAAGGGGAGTCAGTTAAATTACCATCTGTTATTTTGCTTTTAAAAGTCACCAATCTCCTTCTTTAAGGCAACCATTTCACTTTTGAAATGATGTTTCTTCTACAGGAAAGCAGTGGGCTGATGAAGAAAACTTTTCGTTTTAGTCATCAGCAGTTTTTATGATGTGACAATTTTTGCAGTGCTCAGGGCCTTTTACAAATCAAAAGGAATCCAACTAAAACAGTAATTAATGTCAAATGACTAGTCATATACGGCCTCATTTAATTAAAAAGTTCTAATCTTTGATTAAACCTCCACACATTTTTGTGATTGCAAACTGTTGTCTGAAAAGAGAAAGTAATTGGGTACATAATCTATTGTGTCTTCTAACTGACACCTGCTAATTGTCTCAGGAGCAAATGGCAGCAATTTAATTTAGAAAGTTAAAAAGTGTATGTCAAAATTTATTTTTATATTCAAATTATTTTTTCAGAATTATCTATTGCTATGCTACACTGGGATGATTTCTTTGTAAATTTACCCCTCTAAGAATTTTGTGTCAAGAAATTTATTCCATTGTCTTTCAAAAACGTGCTTTCCTATAGCATACAAAAAAATGTGATTTACTGTTCTTTTAATATGCATTTAATGTGCAAAATGCATCTCAAAATCTCTCTCTTTTTTTTTTTTTTTTCCCCTAAACCTTGACTAAGCTGCACATCAGCCATTGCAAAGAAGTTTCTATACCAATAGCTTTCAGGAAGAAACACAAGGGAAATAAGCCACAAAACTGACTTCCACAGGAATTCCGGCTAATTCAAAATTTCAGCTGAGGAAAAATTGGCAACTGTAACCTTCTTCAGCACTACAGTGGAAGAGCTTATCCCTCTTCCTCCTCCTTTCAACATCTCCAGGACCAGCAGAAATAACAAGACTGTTAGCCAAAGCAAAAAAAGCATTTGTCTCACTAGCTAAGCAACTCTAGATTTTTTTAAGTCTTCTCAGGCATGATGATTTATTGTGTGCAGTTTTTCTGAACTGAAATTGTAGCATTCAAAGATATTGGTATCCCCAGATAAAATTCCCAACAAGTATTTTGTGTTCATTGTTTCTTACTTTACCAGTATCTTAAAAAGCCCTTTGTCACCTTGAATGAAACACTTTACCACCACTGTCTTTCGATAGTATGTTTCAAAGCCACACATTATCCCTCAAGCTAGAAGTATGTCTGCAAATATTTGTTTGGCAATCATGGTTTCAGACACAGCTGAGTTCTTATGCCTCCAGATGAAATTACCTACTTGAGAACAATTATTTCCAGCTTTCTAGCAACCTCAAATGCATTCAGACTCACTCCAGGACCCGGAAATAGTGTGTTCTCAGAATAAAGGGACAAGCATATTGGTTGTTGTGAAGGTGTTCATGTGGGCCAGCTTGGAGGTATCTTCTAACTGAGCTGTACAAACAATTCCAAGTCCACTGAATAGTATCTACCCTTTTTCATCTGCATGTATACAAAGAAACAACAGAACTGCTTTCTCGGTTTTACAGACAGAAAAACTGTAACACTGTGCCCAAGACCACAGGGCCAATCAGTGATAGAGGCAGCAAAATAAGCTTTTGTCACCTGTTTTCTTTATTGTGGCTCTACTGGCAAAACATATAAATATCTCTTAATAGATGTGAATGTGTAGAGGCAGATAAAGATATAGGTGATCTAGACAGGTTTGTGACTTCTGCTACAGCAAGTTGACTGGAGAATGCCAATAGTAAATAAACATAGCAGAAACCTTCAATATATATATATATTCACAAAATCAGTGACTTTCAAATGTCCAGTTTTGGACTCCATAACCAATCTTTCTCATCTACAGTATCTTAAGTTATTCACCTTTTTTTCTTCTCTGCTTCATGTCTTCATTATTACTCTCCTGCTGTGACCTCTTAGCAACTGTAACCTTCTTGCCTCTAATCTCACTCTTCCAGTCCACTTCGAACACTGTGGACAAGGTTATCTTTCTTGTTCACCACTCTGATCATGTCACCTCTTGTCTCGGTCTCTCAGGTGGTTTTCTGTCTCATTACACTACAAGGTCAAATTTCTCCTCTGCAATTTTAAGGCTTCACAAGTCTGCCTTAGCCTGCAAATGTACAGATTCCTTACTCTTTCCTGGCTCAGATACAGTCCTGCCTACTGTTGCATACTTAGCTCATGTATGACTTTCTATTTCTACTCCCCAAAACTGTTTTTAGTGCCTAAGATACCCTCTCTGTTCTATCTTGCCAAACAATCTCACTTTCCTCAGGTCCCTTCTAAGGATTCTCACGAAACACCCTGCCCCATTCACACACCCAACTGCATAGTCTTGTGATTTAAATAGCATTGTGGTTTAGGTAAGTAACACAGAAACAAACATTCTGAAGATTCTAGATGCATGCCAATCATTCTGCTGTACTGTAATTCCTTTCCCTGCTGTCCGATTTGTTTTGCACGCTGTGCAAATTTGGTTATGAGTGCTCTGAGGCCAGAGTCTTGCTTTGAAAATACCAGGCATTTGTGAAGTAGCAGGTATTACAATGAAACTGAAGAAATGATCATTACAGAACTTACTTCATCTTGCACTACACTGTAAATAGTCATACAAAGCAGCATAAATCTATATTTGGACTAAGTAAACAACAGAAATGTCTCCAAGTCTTCCTTCCTCCAGATTTATACAAAGGGAAAGGTATGGTTTTATTCTGTGGGAGTCAGGTATACCAGACAAATTTGATTTCCTGACAAGATTGCCTTTCCTCTGCTTTGAAGACTGACCACAGCCTGGTGAGGCACATTTAAGTCACAGCTTGGATTTTGTCATGGGTTGAAGCATACTTTTGTCTCTCATTAAGACAAGGCCCCTGACAGTCAGCTATGAGCTCTATGATTTTCTCAAAAAAGTTGCTAATAAGCAACTAGATTCTATATCCATTGTCAGTTAAATTAATGTCCATGAATCTATATCAGCAATGATATTATCACATTAGAAACATCTAAAGGCAACTGCTTTCAATTTTATTAATAGAAACAGTAGGAAACAAGCTAAAGCTTGCAGCAGCAAATCAGTAACTCCTTTTTCTTAACAAAATGTGTTGCATATGATTGCAGCATCTCTTTTAGCTTAGATATGAGAAGAACTAAACTGAGAAAAATATAAAAAAAATGCTTTGCCACACAAGATTTGCCTCTTGATATGCAATTAACTTGATTATTTATCAGTGTTTCCTAAACTGTAACATGTAGCTAAGTGAGAAAAAAAAAATCCCCTAAAAGTTTCTGTATCTGATGCTATTGTGGGAAAACAACAACCCCCTCCCCAATTTATCAAGGTAATTGAAACAGCAAAAGAGATGAAAATGTGTCATCATAAAGTGATACAGAAATTAATCTCTTTGAGAGCTCAGCATGTTAAATTGATCATCGGTTGCCTAAATTCAAGCATGCATTCATGTTATTTGTGACAATCACTCCACACTTCTGGAGATGTGGACTATAACTTATACTAACTTACCTCTGAACTAAAAATACTGATAGAATTCATTATTAACTTGAAATACAGTAACAATGTGAGAAACATTGACATCTACAATTAAAAAGGACTTTCCAACAAATCAAACACATTTATTCAGTGCAAATTACTGAAAGTTCTTTACTTGACTCCAAATAAACAAACAATGTACAATTGAAAGTGAATTCTCATTTATGCTTTTCTAAAGTGTTGCATGGGCAGAAGCAATGAAGTAAAAAGATTCTGCCATTCTTACTTACTTTTCTTTACATTTTATTTATTTATTTATTTATTTATTTTAAAGATATCTGTCTCTTTATGTTTAGAATCTGCCAATAGTCATTGCTGGTTCTATGTCATGGGTCTCAGTTTTGTTGCAACTTTTCATTTAACACTCCAGTTTTGTCCCTGTGTGATTTTCAATGCTATGGCATTTAGAAAGGCTGACAAAACCTCAATACCTGTTTATTCTCAAGGTCAATATTCCAAATAATTGCCTGATATATTAAAAATGTTAGCTGCATTACGGGTAGTCTTGACACTTGCTATTTACCCACAAAAGGGAACAAGCACGTTTGTAACATTTTTTTCTTCTGAAGTGTATAGTTATGCTTAATACCACAAAAGACTTGTTTAACTCAATGAGAATTTGTTCTTCTATTCAGCAGGTTAAGAGTTGGGCCTTAGCTATACTATAGATGAGTACAAGGTGATTCAACTCATTTTAAATTCATGTCAGTCATACACAATTGCATATCCCCTGAGGTATCTGACTGACTGTTTATTAATCATCTGTTTTCCTGTTATGTGATCAGGTGTGAACACTTAAGTATTGCTGCTTTTCTTTTTGGTCTATTGACTGGAAAGAGAACATATATCTTAGAGAACATCCACAGCTTCTACCCTAAATGAGAATACTTAAAAAGAATACTTCCATCAAACAGAATAATGAGATTAAGAATTAATGAACTCTACTGCTCTACAAGTAGTAGAGGCTATATACTTTGTGCAAGTATTGCTTAGGACTGGCAGCTGTAAATTTTGTGTTGTTTCTTATTTTAAACTCTTTGAGCTAGACAGTGTAAAGAACAATTTGGTCTCTGAGGTCTTTCAAAACCATCCTGCAAATCTACTCTATATTTTTTTTTTAGAATTTTTCTTTTATGCCTTTACTGTAGAATAAGTGGATTTTCAGAAGTTTGGGCCCAGTTCCCACGGTACTGTAGCCAATTGCTGTTTGAGACAGTTGTGGTTTACTACAAGACAATAAATAATGGCCCCTGTTTGTGATCTCTTTCCCATAAAGTCTGTAAATAAAAGAGCTTTCTATATGAAACAGTTAAAAATAGTCGCAAGATAAAATTCAGAATTCTCCTCACCCAATGGGAGAAAGAGAGAAAGAAAGAGAGAGAGAGAGAGAAAGAGAAAAGGAAAGAGAGAAGGAAAGAGAGAAGGAAAGAGAGAAGGAAAGAGAGAAGGAAAGAGAGAAGGAAAGAGAGAAGGAAAGAGAGAAGGAAAGAGAGAAGGAANTGGAGAGAGGAACACAAGGTAAGGCAAAAGGAGGAACTAAGGACTAAGGAAGATCTTGCGATTCAAAGTTTATTAACTAAATTTGTTTCCATATCATTTCAGGTCCTTGAGGACTTCTTGATTTTTACATTATGTGGGACAAAAGATAACAAGATGATTGTGTACATGAAGGCATAAATCCAGCTGCACTTTGATGAGCCTTTAGTGGGAAAACACAATAAGTTATTACCTGGTAAAATTCGGTGAGAGAGCAGAATCAAGATTGCACTTATAATGCTGGAGTGACAATTTGCATCTGCAGAAGAAGCAAATGCTATGCTAACATGACTACAGCCCGTAAAGAATAAAGACAATGATCAGGAATGCCACTTTCCTCTTAGAGAAGAAAATAGCAAAGCAATTTAAAATGCACTTCTTCAGCAGTTTTCTATATGATTATGTCATGTAATAAAAGTTCAATAACATCTGAATTCAGACACATTAGGTGACCGAATATATTTCATATACCTTAGGTCCCTGACATCACATACTGGAAGTGATTTTATCTTTCTTTTGGTCATATATGGTCTTCTCTATTATGCAGGTTTTTGATGGACATTTACCAACACAGCATGAGAGTATCTAATATTGGTGTACCAAGAAGTACAAATTAATCTATTCTAAATTTATTCTGCCATTCTTCCCTCAAAGAGAAATATGTGGGCAATAGGATACTGCTTTGTCTTAATAAATTCAAGTTACCTACATCTACATTTTGCCATATATTTGCACTAAAACAAACATAATAAAGAAGAAAGCCTTGAATCTAAAGCAGAAACTTGCTGTGGTGTAAAATGGCCATTGTTTCTGGTGGGTTTCCATTCCACTGTGTTGTGCTATTCCACGTGTCAGTTCCTTCTCCAGATAAACTATATTTATGTCAGAATGTTCTGCTGGGGCAAAAAAAAAAAAAAAAAAAAAAAAAAAAAAAAAGAGATATAACCAACCACAGGCCTCATGAAAGACTGGGTTTTTTTGATACCCTGAATCATTAAGCACTTTCAGATAAGTGTGATGTACAGACCCATCAACCAGGAGTCAGCAATAGGGAAGAGATGTACTTCAGCACCATGCCAGACAGATCTTCCACTGCCATGATCTTGTATGGCCTCATCACCACAAACACAAGAATATAGTCAATGCCAGGTCATCCTTCACCTTAACAAAATGGAACATACTAGCATCCCAGAGGTCTTTGCATGCCCTTAATTTGGTACGTAAATTAAGCAGTTAATTGAGAATTAAATTTTACTTCAGTAAAATTCTAAGCAACAATCCTCCTAAAAGTAATTAATTTAGGTTTAATAGGAGTTACTGTATGTTAAACAGGAACTAGTTATTAGCAGATAAGGAATTTTTAAAAAATAAAGAAAGATAAAAATCAATTATATAGTCTGTACATCTGAATAAATATGTTTAAAATAACTATCCAGATATCCTGACTCATTAGATACAAATTAAACATCTGTAACATAAACCAAATCTTAATATAAAATATTACTCATCTTAATAGTGTACCCTCCCCTTTACACTACACTGGACACAGCTAGTGGAACAGGCAAATGCCAAAAGTTAGCCATTTAAAGACTTAATGATTGTGCACATTAAATTAAAACTGTCTGCAACATATATTTTGTAATGTTTTATTTGCAATTCAGATGTTATCTCTAGATGTATGTAAAGTCGTTAAACCTGCTAACAATTTAAGATATTATAATAAAACAGAAAATTGTAGCAATTCATTTATGTTAATTTATTGTCACTATAAATTCCTCAGGGCAGCAGCCACAAACACACTTTCCTGTAGAAAACTAAAAACTATTTCCGTACCTCACATATAAAACCAGTCAGGAGAAATAGTAACTATGATTTATATTCACATAGATATTTTTCTTCCTTTCTTTCCTTGCTTCCTTCCTCTTTTCTTTCCTGCCTTCTTTTCTTCCTTCTGTTCTTCCTCCCTTCCATTTTTCTGCCTTCTTTCTGCCCGCCTGCCTTTCTCTATTTGTTATATAAGCATTCCAAAACTATGTGCTATTATTTTAAAATTTCCAGAGTGACAAATGATTTTATGTACTTGATGATAAGATGCGTAGAAGTCCTGACTTCGAGGATATGGGCATTTTGCTATTTTTAAAAATCAAACCTCTTTAAAGACTTGCATAAAGATGATAAATTCACTAAGCTTATTTTGTAGTCTCAGGGATACAGTATTTCATGTTTTAATGTTTGGATCTGTTTTTGTTTTTGCAGTATGTTATAGGATTTTTTAAAGGTTAATTTTGCACCTTGGTTAGTACATTTGGTTCTAGTGTTTTTTTTAAATACTGGATTCTGACTAATCACTTATGACAAGACCACAAGATAACAGTTTGCCTGCAGAAAGGGGGATGTATAGCAGCACCATCCCAGGAGCAAACAGAGAAGGGAATTATGACTTTTAAACACATAATTTCCCCTCTTGCTTGCCTCTGGCTCTAAGGGGGGCACAAACTCCTACTGCTCTGTGCCACCAGCCAGATGTCATGTCAACTCATCTCAGATGGCCAATGTGTTGAGGGGATGAAGCCAGAGCCCTGTGCGGCCTCCAGCACTGGCTGCCAGTGCCCCATCAGGATGGGGACCTGCGCAGGCTGCTATCACCGCTCTCCAGCTTTTGCTATGACCTGCAGTTCCACTAGCTGATGCCAGGAAGCAAGCCTTCTAGTCTCCCTTATTTTCCTGCACACTGAGGATAAGAGCAATCTTATTTGGTAATTACGCCACTGAAAACAGTATTGAGGTTGCAATTTCATAGGCAAAAAATACAAAGCAATCATCTGCTACCCTGTTATCCAGTTGTAGCTGTCCAGGACACATCAGGCAAAAAATCTGATCTGGTAATGCCTGTGAGCACTTGAACATATATTGGAAGTTTGGCCCTCACTGGATCTTTCTCTCTATCAGAAAATGAAAGAGAGCTTCATACAAACAAATGGACTGTGCTGCATTTACAGACATGTCAAGCTTTGAAAACCTCATGCTCTAGACAGCTTTGCACTGCTGCTAATTGGTATATTTTTCTTTAAAGTGAAGATTCTAACCTTTTACTTGACACATATGCGGGCAAAATGCCACACAACATTTTGAAAGCTTATCTATAGCCTGCTGTTTACAAGTCTGTTTATGTTGGAGCTCACATATGAGTACACAAACTAAAAGAGTTAGCAGGAACACAACTGAATGGTTAACTTCACATAGATGTGTAAATTAGCAAAAAAAAAGAACTTCACCTACAGAAAGTGCAAAGATGTTACTCCCTTTTTAAAGGCAACCATACAGATGTGACCCTTGACTCATTATTATTACTTATCCATATGTAGATGTGTCCCTCCATTTTTAGGGCAGAGAGTAGAAACAGTTTCATTACCTTGGTGTTTCTTTTCCTTCTAATCCTATGAAATTGCTGCAAGGAGAGAGTAAATGGGATTCAGTTACTCTGTGAGATTTAACAACAGAATTGTTTACAGTGTTGCAATCACTTATGTTTAAAGTAGAGCTACTAACTGCATAACTGAATAAGGGAACACTTCGGAAACAAAAGGGTTGCATAACAGGAAAATTTAGCTTGTAGAATCTTTAGTGTGCAATGAGAAAGAAACTTCATAAGCCCTAGGGAAAGTTTGCAATTTCGTTAGTTGGCTGAAAATGCTAACCTAGAAAAACTAAAATGACAAAACTGCGGAAATAACTCACATTCAAGAAGCTTTTTTTTTTTTTTTTTTTTTTGTTCTGGTAGGAAATTTATCTCCTTCAAATTTATACATATACAATATACAATATACATTATGTTGCGTTTATAGTTCATGCTTATTCTCTTTAGGAAACTAAGTACTGTACTAAGAAACCAGAAGTTTCAAAAACCACAATATCTTCATTCCAATGGGGCAGTGAGAGTGAATTTCTATGGCTCAGGACTACATAGCATTCTAATGAGAATTATGAATAATGAGAATTATTTCATTCTTCCCCAATTCTGTGCTTCCTGCCACATCTTGAAGGTGGCAGCACTGTCTCTGAATTTCCACAAAGACATTGGTTCTTGTCTTTGCAAGCAAACTGCTGACCTGTCTGGTTGATGCAACAGCCTTCAAACCCTAAGCAGTGCTTTGAGAGGACAAACTCTACCTCAATTCTTTAGCTATTGCCAGTAAATATTACTGAAAAAGAGTGAACAATAAAAAATCACCATTGCATGAGAAGTGATACTCTGAGGCTTAAAATCTGGGAAATTGTTTTGAATAAGTGACCCGAACTCCTGCAGCTTGAAGGTGTGAAATGTGGGAAGCCTGTGATGTTTCAGTTAAGAAACTTACTGGTTTTGCAGTGCTGGCTGGATTCAGCTTGACTCAGCAACAATATCAACCTGCTCTCAATAACATCATAACATAGAAGGTACAGTTATTTTCTTCTCAAAAGAAGGTGCAGTGACACATTATACTGAGATTTCAGTGAACTTCAAATTATTACCTATGTTATTAATGGCTCTAGGGACATTCCAGCCTAAGAAACATGAGAAATACCCAGCAGTTTCCTCACACTCCATTTGGTAACGAATCTTGTTTGTTTAGGGATTTGGGGGTTTTGTTTATGTTTCATACTGAAGAAAGTAGAAAAAGATTTTTTCCATACTTAAGCTCACAGAAAAGAACTTTGAAGTCTAAGGAGTAGAGTGTGTGCTTCATGCCTAAGTTTCAGTGGGGTCCCAGAGGAACACAGTCACACTGTACTAGTGCCTAATCCTATGTGAAAATACAAGTTTCAGTATCATGTCTGTTCATCCTGATATTATTCTCTGCAAGCTCTTTCTTTCCATTCAAGACAAACGTTGGTATACACAAAAACAGTACTCCAAAAAACTAATGCCATGTATTTCCCCACCTTCAAATTTTGTGTTAGCACGGCTAGATAACTCCACTTAGCTGCTAGCTATTCATTTTGGCTGTGACAAGTGATTTGTTTCACCTGCACAGTGTATGTCAGTTAGCCAGATCTTTGAGCTGGATTTGCTTCTACCTCTTCCTTAGAGCAAGCACTACCAGCACTCCCAGAACGGTTTTAAGCCCCAGAGATCAGATTTGACTTCAAAATAAAGCTTCATAAAATATCTCAAAATGAGGTAGAATAGAAATGCATAGATAAATGTGTCCTAGCTCACATTGTCAAGACAGGACAGGTCCACTCCTCTGTATGGTTGCCATCCTGCAGCTCTGCAGTCCCCTTCTGCAGCCTAGGAGAACATTTTCTTTCCTACCCCTCCGACACGTCAATATTTATTCTGTTCCCTGTGTTTCTCAGCACTTTCTGGAGTTTTTGCTCTCTCTTCTCTTTTTTAATAATTCCTTCTCCTTTTTATCCCGCGCTTCCTTACGTTTATCCTGTTGTGCAGAAGAAATTTAAGGGGAGACAAGATCTGACCCCTTTCCAGAGTGCAGCCTAGCCCAGAGGAGAGGGAACAAGAAGACAAATATCTTCCCTGTCCTGCAACATCCTTACTGCATGTTGCAAACTCTGGTGTTTATTTTTACAGAAGACATTCCTAACTTGCTAGCAGTATCTTGTGCCTGTATCACAACATGCTAAGTTGTATCACATGAGCATTTTTACCAAGCCATATTGTACCCTCAGGATTAGGATCATTATAACAGAATGGTTAAAATGTTCTACTTTTTTTCTTATATTTAATATTCTAGTTACTGATGTTGGTTTCTTATTTTTAAGGAGTTTATGTAAGTAAACAAACAGCCCACTTGACCATTACTTGAGAGTCTCTTTCTTTCCATCATTATTCTCAGTAAATTCATAATGTACTGGCCAGTTTCAATCACATTTGCAAGTGGGAAAGAAATTTCAAAGGTGATTATATTTTAAAATGTCATTGCAGTTGATGGGTGTGTATTGGAGAGGAAAGGACATCCTCAGTGAGAGAAGGAAAAGAAGCCACTACACCCTTCCAGGCAGCACGTCCCTCTCAGCCAGCCACTCACATCTTCAGGGTAACTGAAAACATACATCGCTGAAGACACTGGGGGAAGCTGGTACTAGTGGCAGTGGGAAAATTAAAAGACACACTTGTAGGAAACAAGTTTCCATTAGTTCAATTGCTCTTGAAGAGATTGCTTTATTCTTTTAAATTATTAAGAAAATCTCTACCTAGTCTGTCTGAAATACAATTTTCTGTGTCCTGTTTTCACTGTAAAAAAAAAAAAAAAAAAATTGATGTTTCTGTATTCTGTGCTAAACTGTCATTAGACAACACGTCTGAAAAGAGGCATGAGAATCCAAGTCTTAAGCCACTTATCTTGGGCCTAACGAGTCATCCTTTCTCTAAACCTAATGAAACTTTTCCCCAGAATGACACAGGTATAACTGTAAATGAAATAGTTATACCTGAAATCCCAGCTATACGGAAAAAGTAAGCCTTAACCATTTCAGCAAGAATCTCAGGTTTATCTCCTACTTGCTGTTTCTCTTTCCCTGAAGTATTTTTAATAGCCTAGTACTCCACTTCAGCATTCTTCTTGAATTTCTCCCACTTCTTGGCTCCTGCCCTTTATTAGTTCACTATCATCCACTCAAACACTTACCTTCTCTTGCCATTACCTACTGCACTGTCACTTCTTGTTCCCTTTCACACTAACTATTCTCTCTTTCACGTCTTGCTGTTCAAATTGACATAAAACTACTTCCATGCAGAACCACAAAAGTCATTTAATCTATTATTCTGTTCGTACTTTGAAACAATACTAATAAATGGAAGAAATGTCCTTTTAATCTATGTAAGTTGTGCTACTTCATCATTATGGGATGAATCAAATCAGTGGAAAGGTTTCTATTGATTTCATTCAGTTTCTGGACAGTAGTTCTCTTACATTTCTCTAGAAGCCATATAATTCCTATTTTTTATTGTCATATCAATTAATTTTTCCTCATACAAAAACTAAAGCTTGCCACCCTGTAATTTCTTGATCACCTTTTTAGTCTTTTTTGAAGATAAACATTTTATACATTTTAATCCTCGCACATAGTAACTGATCTTAATGACAGCTTATTTTTAACAGTTCATTTACTTCATTTTTAGATTCTGTAAGAACTCTTCATGACTACCATTTAAATAGATACTTTTTGCTCTTTCAGAATCCCTGTGTTGACACCTCTATAACACACCCACATCTCATGTTCGTTACTAAAAAGAAAGCTGATGTGAGGAAATGTCTTCATCTGCTATGAGTACTACAGTACAGAAATTCAATTTCTCTGAAATACTTTCTCTTTTATACAGCAGGAAAACTAGCAGACCCACAAGTTTTGTCTCATGGCTTCCCCATTTTTATATAGCATTCATTTGCTTTTTAGCAGTTTCTTTTTTTTTCTCTGATAGATGTATTTTTTGTTCCTTAAATTCCTTCCTTGGCCTTTCTAATTTTACTTATTTCTATTGCTTTCAAGATGATTGGATTTGGGCTTTCCCAATGATACATTTTAGGCTCAAGTAATTTAAATATTGAACCTTGACATTTAACTATATTGATCTGTTCCTTGTGTTTTTATTTTCTTTTATTTGTTTATGGATGTTTGTTCTGAAATTCTTTTTTCTATGCTTAAGTACCCTCCAGATTGAGACAAAAGCTTCTGATTGAGGATATTTCTTCTTTCCTTTTTNTTACCTCTCCCCGCTGAGAATAGAATAATAAACTACTAGATTACTAGATCTTATAATGACCATTTCTCCAAAAAGTTCTCAATATTGTTGCACTATGTTCATGATTAATCAGCATTTTTTAAAAACTTAGATATAAGTCCTGTTACTATCTGTTATTTAGGCTGAAGTCAGGCTACAGCTTCCAATAAACCAATATTCCAAGCATCAAAAAGTAGGTTTCCAAAGCATTATTTCATTCCTCCATATAGAGATGGGCTCTTATATTGGACTTTGCTCCTTTGCTGAGCTTCTCCTGCACACTGCATTTAAAACATTTTTTCCCAATCAGCCTGGTAGTGTAATCCTTGTATGTGTCTGCTCCTATATTATTTAGGATTTGAATTTTCTCCGTGTATTAGCCCCTCTACATTACAGCTTTCTCACACAACTGTTAATAAACATTTATAAATTTAGTTCTTTTTTTGTGTCCTTTTTTTCAATACATACTCAACACACAGTGACATGGCAGACAGCATACAGGTATCATTGGCACTCATTGGCATTACCTTCACACATCTTATTTCTGATTTTCTGTGCGAAAAAATATAGCAATCTCCTGATGAATGTGCAGAAAATTATGATGTGAGTCTAAGCTATCAAATATATAGTGTCTGCTACAAATTTGACAGCAAAAGTATTTTAAATGTACTGTAAAATCATTGAACAAATAAAATATTCATTATTTGCACAGGTGGATTAAAATCAATAAATGCCAATTTGTTGTTATAAACTGTCTGATGTAAAAAACATCAGCCTAGCAAAGGTACATATTCACATGTAGGAATCATTCTTTTACCTGATTTCTTTTGTTTAGGCACCTAAGTCACTATTGGGATTAAGAGCCACAATTTTTAAGGATGTCAAGCTGATGTGATTTCCAAGAAATCATTAGAAATTGCTAATAATCATACCTGAAAATGAGCATTAAAAAATAGGTCTGTTGAAGTTAGCAGCAAAAAAACTAGCAAATTGTAGGGTGAAGGGATCAGAGCTTCTCTTATGATCATTGCCTGATAGTCAGTCATAGCTTTGAGGATCTAGTGCTAGTGATTCAGATTTTATTTTTCCTCTAAGTATTCTATGCCTGTTGTTGGTATCAATGGGATGTTGTAGGATGCCAGATGTTTGATGGAAAAAAAAAGGCAGAATTTACAAGCAAAGACTGCAGTTACTTGGATAAAAGGTTATAGAGTTTTCCCCTTAATTCAGAGTCCTGAGTACTTGTTTTACAAACTGCAAAGTGCCCTCAAATGTATTGACTCCACTGTGGAGTCGGAGTATTTACTGTGTAATGCTGAGTCATATAAAAAGGAAAGGCAGCGATTACGCTGTTGAAAAAAGCCATGGAGACACTAGCCTCCTCCTGAAGAAAAATCAAATGCATCTTTTTTTTTTTTTTTT
>WBMW01001332.1:135215-147293 GCA_013396635.1 Penelope pileata
TTACTGTTTTTTTTTTTTTTTCCAGAAGATTCTGGATTAATTGCAAATCCTTTGAGAAAAAAATAGATAAATTATTAAGAATTTTAGATAAAATACTCAGCATTAAGTACTACATTCAAGAACAAGCAAATTCATATGAATGTCTCTGTTAATTAGGGTATTACATAGTACTTTAAATAACCTCCTTGAGCAGTCATATATTTTCTAACTATGTCCCAAAGGCTTCTGATACAATTCTTGCTTATTAAAGTCACAGGAGAAGCATCTCTTTTCTGAATTGCTTCAACTACATAGTGGAGTTAACTGTGTAGAAAGGATAGCAGTTGCTTGAAATGAGAAAATACCTCCTTTTACTGCCATCTCTGATCTGGTGATGTGTCCTCAAAACTGAGGAGTCCCTCTGCATATAGATTTAATATTGAATTGTTTCGGCCAATTATTAATGTTAGTTGTGCAGAAGAATAGTGTAAAGATGAGTTGGCATCTTACTTTTGGTGCAGTGAGGAGATAGCACCTGTTTCAACCCCACGCTGATCTGTTTTCAATTTTGTGTTCTATAGACAATCAAAGCAAGTAAATGCTTCAAGTGAACAATATTTCATATTGTCTGTAGAAGTTTCTGCTGCCTTTGTCATGTATGCGTCAGACCAGAGCTCCTCTGGTTCATAAAATACTTTTGCCTGTAACAGAAGAGTTTCTAATTACATCCTGTTCCCTGCTGTGTGGCTGCGTGCTGCAGTCTCCATGGCATGCCAAAAGAGGACTCTAAAAGCGAGAAGCAGAACTCTTGTTACAAGTAGTGTGGGTGGGACCTCTGATTGATGCATGGTAAGTTCTTGCAGTGATAGACATGTGAAATGAGTTTCAGGCAGTGTTTCAGACCATCTATTGATATATGTGACATACTTGTATTTGCCTGTACCAGTTCTAGTGACGCTATGATTACAGGAATTTGCCGTCCTTGCCCTGGAACACTTCCAGGCAGTTTTATTGTATTGAAATGGCTCTTACAGTTCACTGAGCATCTAGCATAACACTGCTGAATATGATTGGCACGTTTGCATATATTTATTCAAAAAAAATCAGGCAGTTAAACTGCATAATTATGGGAAAACGAATCATAACAATAAAAGACCATTTAAGTTAACAAGCTTTGTGATCAAAGCATAAATACAGGTTGGATAAATGAGACTCTAGATGTAACTAATCTACATAAATAGGCTTTGGTCTGATTAAAGGAAAGAACTATATTAAAATAATCTAAAGGTATTAAAAATCATTTTACTTCAGTACTTTTAAAACATCTACTTTTATTTTATATAATTTTTAGCACTTCTACACAATAAAAATGACTGTGTTCAGCACTAAACTATTTTGACCTGTTTTTATTTCTTGATTAACAATGTTTACAGTGCCAAGAAATTCTAAACTGACAGAAGTAAACACAAGTAACAAGTTTTCATTCTTGTTTGAATACATCATGTATCAAAAAAACTTAAACATTTTTAATGTCTTAATTTTAATTTTTTTAATGTTGCTATGTCTTTTTTTTTTGATTGATTTTTAATTAAAGAAAAACATTAAAGGGAACATTTAAAGGACAATTTCTTGTTTACTGTCTTTATCAGCAGAGAGCAGCCTTTGTAGTGTTTGAAAGCTGGTGCATTAAAAATCAATTTCAAGTCTTCAAAGCTATAAACTCTTGGCTGCTCTGTAGATATATACTGTGTTTAAAATCATGGGAAGCACACTTGACAATTGAATTAAAAACAAAAGGTAAATAATGGCTTCATCAAAATTTTGAAGGATTTTAATGTATTTTTAATAATAGCTACAGGATTTTCTTACAGAGAACAGACGTGAATCACAATTTGAAGCTTTTAAATACGTATTTTGTTCCTAAAGACAGTTATATGTATTCTTTTATTAATAGAGTTTTGTTTTAAACTTTTGTTGATGTTATTCTGTTCATTTTAATGAATACCATGATTCAAGCACAGAACATGTCAGTCAACATCTTTACTTACTATATTTCAGTCTTGTTCATTGCTGATTGCTAAGCAACCACTTATGGTTAAGCTTGTTTAGCTACAATTCAGATTTTTTCTCTATTTCCTGTTTTTAAAGGTAAATTGATGTGAGCTAAACATTTTCATTATTCCTTAATGAAAATATTTTAAAAATATTTTAAAAAATGTTAATAATGCTCCTCAGATTCAGCACTTGGGATTTGTTCCTACTGATATTTAGGTACAGACTGTTTTTCCAAAAATTTAGAAGAACATGATGATCTTCTTAATCAGTACATAAGTAATTTTGAGGCTTATAAACACTAACTATCTTTTAAATTGCATTTCTACTACGACTTTCAAGGCATGATCTTTAGAACACTTATTCAGTGAATTTTTTAATTTAGGTCAATAGAACCACTGAGTTAAATGGATTGCTTACGGGAGTGGAGCTGCTGATTTGCATAAGCGCATGCAGAATTCAGCTCAGAATCTTTTAGTCTGTATTAGCTGAACTGCTCCCTGTTGCTTTTCTCCCTTGATATAAAAACATTGAAAAACTGCAAAAGCTGTTTGTATCAGTTAGCCTCAAACTGCATTCTCTAGTACTCTATTGAAATAGTCCTGATGTCTGAATATTTGATTTTTCTGCTCTTTCGCATAGACTTGCGTAATTTGATATGCAGATTTGAAGATCATAAAAACAATCCTGCTTTGATGATCATGAGCAAGATTATCCAGTCACAGCTGTAAAGTACCCAGTGTGTTCCTTTCTGATCTCTTCGTCATTTCAGTGGATCAAATGACAATAAGAATATAGTGGAGTTTTGAGTGCTTGGAAAATAATAAATTTAAAGGCCTTTTAAAAATGAGAGTCATGAAGCCTTGGAAACAATTTGAATGTCTAGAGTCTGTCTGGTAATAAAACTATGTATTGAATGTGTGTGTGTAGGTACATAGATGTGATAGCAACACAGAATCAAAGCGTCTATCTAGCTGGATAAAAAGGGTTATTAGCGAGCATTTGTTCATTTATTTAACATTATGTATTATCTGTGTTTTGGAAGATGATGTCAATCTGCACCTTTTGCTACAACCTAGAAAGCTTCTATGGGCTGAAAAAGGGGGGGAAACAAAATGTTTTATGTTATTTCTTTGAGTGCACAGTCTTCATTTTGTCTAAGTCTGTAACTGCATTGTGTGTTTAAATTACCCGTAGTTTCTTTCAGACCTAACAAAATTGAAAGGGGTAGAATAACACGATGAGTTTATTATCATATTTATTATCTTCCCCAATGCTATGCATCCCATCATCTCAATAATGTGATTGCAGGTAAATAATGATTCCTTCAACTGTGAAATAGCTCATTTTAAGTAATTTCATGTTTCAAACAGAATTCCAGAATTTTTAAGAAAACTTCAATTTTAGTTCATTTGAAATATAAGTACAGAACACACAATAAGCCTCTTTTCTTCATCATCTTCTACATTGATACTGGCAAAGTAACCTTAGAAACAAGTAGTTAGATTTCCAGATATTGACCTACTTGTTAGCCTATCTTTCTTGGATGAAAGTAAAGAAAAAGAAAACTGCTTCTATTAAACAAATATAAGCCTCAGGAATTTTGGCTAGTACTGGCAAAGATATTTAGATAAATTGCTTGCAGTCATACTGGTCTTGCTGATACTAGTAAATGAAGAAAAAAGCATGCATGCTGAAGAGCTGGGGGAAGAGATTTAAATAAAAAGTTTTGTCCTGATTTAAATTTTGAGCCTTACATTTTCTATAACGTTTTATAATAAAGACAATTACATAGTAATTTAGGTTAGAATGCATGCCCACTTCCTCATCTCAAAACCCAATTTGTTACTACCTGTGGCTATTTCTATTAAAAAAAGAAACATAATTACTATGAGTCTCAGCAGTCTAAGAGTAAATTTTTTGCAATTACAATACCTCCCTTGGGTAGATGTCTGAAATGGCAGATTAATTCTTGCCAGTATCTGTCTGTTCTTGTACATTCTTAAGGTTCTTGGTATGATTATATTGATGTTTGTTATGCTATGGTTAAAGCAGAAATCCTATTATAGATCTTTAGACACAGGGTTTTATACCGCAGGCCTTAGAAACTGTGCTGAAGTTTGATACGCAAAGTCCTAGGAAAAATATCCTAATTCTATTTCAATGAAAGATGGCTGATTTTGCTCTTGATCTTAGCATATTTTAGAAGGGCATTTTATATTTTATTATTATTCCTGAGAAGATGGAAATGAAAGCAACCAACTAAGTTTAATCCTTACTAGAAACTCACAATGAAGTCAGTGAAATTCTGTGTGAACTGAAGCCCGTATTGTACGTATGTTCAGTAGTACTGTATGTTCTTTGTTTTATTCAGAATAGAGCAGTAGCCTGTTTATTTAGAAATGAACATCAGTAAGTTAAGATGACCTTTAATTATGTAAATGAATAACTTTCCATGGAAATAATCTAATCCATCTTTTAATGAAATTTTCTACTTGGGGAAAAAAAGAGTTTTGAGGGCATATATATAGAACTGCATGTACAGGCAATGGTCTCCTAGGGACCATTCCACGTGGGCAAGTGCTTAACTCCCGTGTTGAGTTCCAATGAAGATGGTGATTGGTGTGGTTTCATGTGGGCTCTTGATCTACCTGCAGGGTGCAGCATTAGTCTGTGTTACACATAATTAGTTTGGATGTCCAGCAAAAGCAGCAAAAACAATTTTAACAATTTTTTTTTTCCCCTTAGCATGAATTTATGTTTAGAATTTCTTGTACTGTGGCTGTTGTATTTCAGTTCTTTTCCCATTTGTAAAGAGAATTCCTCCCCACACAAACTTCTGAATACTGGCTTGGGATTTTGTGATGTGGACATTGTTTAGATAAGGTTAAATTAACTCTTTTCTTTGAAATTTTGTGTTTAAGAAGATGAAAAAAATTCACGACATACAGTTACATGCATTCATTTTTGAAAGAATGTGCTTAAGTTCTGGCTGCACTACTTATATGTAGGGACAAATCCGCAATTTAATCACGGTATTCCAACTATGCCCACAGTCAAACATTAGCATTAATATTCAGTCTCCGTCCCTGGTGAAACTTGCAGATATGTCCTAGATGTTGACAAACCAATACCTGTTTAGAACAGAAAGAGAACTTTTTCTTATCCTACGCTCTTTGCAGAGAATCCTTTTCTATGTGGCTTTTCTTTATCTCAAGAGCAATCTGATTTCATAGTCTCAGTATGACAAGCTTTAATGAAAGTTGTAATCCAGAACATTTTTTCTCAAGTTGTTAAGAATTTATATGTCAAAGTCAGCCCCTAAAATGTCTATGAGTATACAGATTACCTGTGAGATCCCTAGATAAGTGAGTGTTGTGTTCTAGGTAAGGTGCTCCTATTGAGAAAGATAACAATCTTTGCTTGTTCTGTCTTCTGAATTAACCTGATGTACAGAGTATGAAGTCAATGCAGTATGTTAACATTGAAGGGAAAGAGATGTGGATGATTGTACAAAGCACTATATCTAAAGGCCTTATTTTTTCTGTCTAAGCCTACTTGGCCATCGCTACTGTATTCATGATGTATTCAATCAACCTTTTTATTTTATGAGGTACCTCATCATAGGCACATGACTGTTATGGCTTTAAAATATATTTAGGGACAGAACCTCTTGCTAACTTTGTTCAAGCCTAAATTATTTATCTTATGTCACAAATAATAAATCTACTCATCACCATTTCACAGTTGAAAATCTCCTTATGCAGGCATGCGAAGCTGTAAAGTTTGATCTACTATTCTGTCATAAATTCAGCCATTACTTTGGCAGCATATTCAGTGGTGTGTCTTTCTCTAATGTTAAGAAGAAATAATTATGCTGAGATATTTGTGTGAAAGTTGAGCTTTTTATATGTCACAAAACCTTTTATGAAAGGTTAAAAAAATAGTTGCATGACCTAAATAAAAAATCAGACAGAAGGAAATACTGTAAGTTTTAGTACCTGTGATCTGCTTCTTAATTCCCAAGGAATTTAAGGGAATCATTGCTTTTCTGGGGAAGAGTTTTAGGAAAAGGAAGAGGATAAGACTGTAGCTTGAAAGGAAAATAAGCAATCTAGATCTACCTCTGTTTCTCTGTCCATTATCTTGGAATAAAGCTTCAGTGTCCTTCTTTATGTGCATTTTATGTGCCAGCCGTGTGGCTTCAGAATCAGAACCTGCTTTATTTTATTGCTATTTTTTTTCACACTATACTGAAGAAATACTGAACTGGACTTTTCTTCAACATACAGTTTTTGCTGCCTAGTTAATCATCTTTCCCTGTCACTGCTATTACCAATCAGTTTAAATGTCATCCATGGAGAGGACCATATGCTGAGATAAAGGAATATTATCTTCAACATTTTTTCATTTTCTATCACTATAATAATCTTTCTGCTACTTTGCAGCTTTCTAGAGCATACAACGTACGTATCCGTGGGAATGTAGCACTCTATGTAAAGACTCACTTATCCTGTAATTGAAGTAAGCAGACTGATCCAAGGACTATTGAAACCAATATGAAAACATTCATTGATTTCTGTAGACCTCAGGTCATGGCTTCTGGGAGTTTTATTGTTGCCTATAGTGAGAGTGCAGGTTAGATGGAAGAAGGTAAACACAGTGGATTGATGTTAACACAAACTTAAAAGATTTAAAATATCCAGTGTCTCTATTTTCCCTTACTAAGTATTGTGAGTACAAAACAGTTTGTCAGTGTTAAAAGGCCGTAATTTGATCTGCTTCTCCACCATATAGTTTTGCAGTTTTTATAAAGCTTTTGTCTGTTCAGAATATTTTTGTGATATGTTGCTCTTAGAAACAAGAAAACAGCGGTGGTAAAAACAGGACAAATTCTACAACTCTTATTGGTTTCATTGACTATTCCTGTTGAGTAAGAGCTTTCAGATATGTATCAAAATAAAAAACGAAATGCCAACAACTTACAATTGCATTTTAGAATATGTGTGAATGAAAAAAAGGATGAAAAGGTTGCTTTCATACAGGAAAAAAAGGGTTACAAACATAAGGAGGGAAAAATATTTTCTAAATGATAACAAATACTTTGATCTTGTTAAAGTTCAAGGCAGTAGTTTTATAAGTTTCCATCTAATTTTAATGTGTTAACTTAGAGACTTAATATTTAATGTGTAGTTTGGAATGAAAAGTTGAAAAAACTAATGATATCAAAGATACTCTCACAAATGTTATTTTAATTTTGTGGTATGATATTCTTAATATAAACTGGATATTCTAATGAGTGCAGATTTCATTCCGGTTGGTTAACCGTAGTTGAGTTTGTTATGCAGTAAACATAATATCTGTTAGGAATACTAAGGTAGACTCGATATAGTGGGAGCCATGGATAAAAGGTGCATTAAAGCGTTTCAAATTCAATCATTAGGTTTCATTGCACCCATCTGCTACCAGAAAATATAATTGGCAACTTGATTCATTGACCTTTAACTGTCATTTTGGACCATGCTTTTTTTAAATCCATATTTTCAAGTTAGAACTAGAGAGTTAATTTGATAAGCGAATACCCGGTACATTTTAATGCAATTACATTTTACTTTTTTTTTTTATAGTCAAATGTAACAGTCTGTTGTATATTCTGCTAATCCAGTCAAAGTAGTTGTTTAATATTGAATGTGGTTAAAAGCAACTAATGTTCAACTTCATTAAGGCTTCTATTAAATAGATGGGTTGCTGAACTTCTACTGTTTTTTCATTTTTTATGCATGAACTACCACCTCTTATCAATTATTTCCAGGGGTCTCTGTTACACTAAAATTACAGTTACAAGCTTCAGTTCCATCAAGATTATACAGCTCAATGCAAGGGCTAAATAAGCATTTAAATTTTGGAGCATTTCGTACTTTGTTCCTAAAATGTGTTTTATTTTTTCCTTTTATTTTCTTGCACAGATACTCTCATGCAAGTGGGATGGATTGCATACATCTCCTGGCACTTCTATATTTCTGGCACACATGTAGATTGTCTTATAACAGTGCTACTTAGAGCAAGCAGGAAACATAACATGATAAATGAGGATTATTTATTGTTTTCTTAGTGATGGGAAAACACTACACTATTCTGTCTTCTGAAGTTTATGTAAAAAGAAGAAAGTGACTACACGTGTTTCTTCACAGTAGGATGCAACTCCTCAAGTATTTATATAATATAGAGACAGATGTATGTAACCTAACCTTATAATCTCATTTTACAGCTTTCTCAAATACTGGGGAGCTCGATAAACAGGAAGCCGATTATATTGGCAGTATAACTCCATTAATAGGATTCAGATTTGCCTTATTGACAAGCCAGTACTGTTAATATGATCCAGTATATTAAATTGACAGGAAAACTGGAGCGATAGAATGTATCTGCAGTCTAATTGACAGGGAAGCTCTTTCAAAAGGTCCTTAATGTGTTTTTTATTGACAGTGCAGCTTCAGTAAGTACATATCATTGGTGAACAGTGTAAATACATTGGATGCAACTGTACTAGTAGATTCAGGTGAAGTGGTTATTTTTCTGTTTTCCCATACTTCCATCTTTACTTTGATTTAAGTTGTATCAAGCTCTCTCATAAGATCTTCACAAATGCTTCTTAAAGCTCCAGTCTAACTGCACTGCTCACAGGCGTTTGACAGGTTGTAAATTATTTTAAATGTGTTCATCATTTTTAAATGAATAGGGACAATACAGACTAATGCAATAATGTGCTATGAATTTCATTATGTTTATTTATTGATGTTGTGATAGCAGGAGAGCTATTGTGCTTTCAGCTAGAGTTCTTTATGCGGTGAGATATTTAGCACCTCTTCCACCTCTTTTGATCTTGCATGTTCCTAAAAATAGTTTATATTACAATTACATTTCGTAGTCAAATTTGACAAATTTGGCACTTTCTCTTCCCAAATGAAGATAATTTCATTAAATGCTTACATTTCTTGATTCTGCACTGCAAAATAAAATGAAGCTCAAACCTAAAAACCGTTGTGAAGTCAACAGCAATTGGAGTTCAATCTGGAAAATCTTCTGAATTCTCTTTTCAGTAAAAGGAAGCTTTGGGCTCAGTTTCCACACTTTTTCCTAGTCCTATCTTAATAAGAAGTCTGCCTGCAAACATGTATCCTATATATTTGGCAGAGAAGTTACCTTTAGTTTATACATATGTAAAAATATTTTATATGTATTAAATACATGTGTGTATATTTTTATATATATATATATATATTTATATCAGAGCCTGGACTCACCCCATCTCTTGATGATCTGTCAGGTTTCCTTATATACCAGGGCCACATAAAAAATGTCTTACAGTAACTTTGTTAGTTTCTTCAGAATTCAGGCCTGGTGTGACCATCAATGAAGTGAGAGAAAGATTGCCTGAGCCCTGTGTCTTTTAATCCTCACACTACAATAAATTGCTGCCATCTGGGCTTCTGTCTCATGCTTGGTGCATTGCAGAGCAAATTATTGTAAAAACTTGACAAATTTCAGTGAGATGGTACTACAAATACAACTATCTGCAATATTTTGATAGAAAATCTTAATTAAAAAATCAATAACATATATATGTAACAATTATGATATGTACTAAGAAAATTAGTACATGGATCTGGTATATATCTGGGGAGAATCTACATTCTTCTACTTACAGGAAAGAATGGCAGTTTCTATCCCTTGAGTCTTACTTTTCAGAAGCCACTCTAATCATTTGACTGAATAGCTCAGGAACTCTCCTTTGCAGTTCTGCTTCTCTCATTCAAGAGAAAGAGGAAGTACAAGCCACCAGCATCTTACCGTAAAACGTACAGCAGCCATGGTGAATGATATGGCCTTGTGCATCTGATTTTTTGGTGCTGCGTTTTTGAAGAATGTTACATATGTCAGAAATTCACATAAACAAACTATAGTTCTTATAACACCAAAATACGCATTTTGCATCAAGTATCAAACTTCTCAAATATGTATATGTTGTATAAATTATGTTTCAAATATCTTTTCAAAAGAATGAGAACGGAGAGCACATTTATACTAGGACAATATTTATTAAAACTGCCTACTTAGTTTTGCCTTTCAGATAGAATAGTTTATTGGAAATTTGCCCAGTTATTTTTTTAAAAAATGTTTTTATTTTTTACCTTCATTTTAATTATTTTTTATTTTATTTTATTTTTGATGTTGAGCTAATACATTTTCTTAGTGAAAGAAATCTGGTGAAATCAAAAGTTGTTCTTCAGGCTAAGCAAATGCACTCACTGAAAGTGAGTGGAAGACTGAGGAGTTCTTTGTGAAAAATTGCACTGTGGTGAACAAAAACTGTTCCTAAGAAAATCAAGACAGTTGTCTGCTCTTTCAAAACCTGATTTGGCAGAATACGTTCTTTTGTCCTGAAAAATGATTGTCATTGTGTAAGATATTTGTTTCATGGGGGAAGAGTGAGTGCTTACACTTCCCAAGAAAAGACGCAGAAGGTGCTTGATATGCATATTAAGTGGTTGTCTGATAAAGGGGAGAAATATTTCTTTTCGTTTTGTATTTAATGTTTAATTAAAAATAATTTAGAGTCAGCAAAGACTTTTTTCTTTATTATAGTATCAGGTATGAGCACCTACATAAAATAGAGTTGTGTTGAACCATTTCTGAAAATGTGATACTTGTTCTTGTAATTCTGAGAAAAAATATGAATATTCTAGTAGCCTAATATTCATAAATCTGATTAATGTTTTAGTTCTTCATTTTCGCATTTTCAGATACATCTTTTTCTAATACGACCATTATTTCATCATTTGTCAGGAATGCTTAAACATTGCATTTCTCTCTCTCTCCCTTTTTTTTTTTCTCTAGTCATGTTGACTAGAGCAGACATGTTGACTAGAATAGAGATATGTTGAATTAAAAACTTTTTCTTTTATTGTTGTCTAACTTAATTCAAACAGTATGAAATACACCAAAGCTTGCTATAAATCTTCAGAATGGTGGTATAACAAAGATTCTGATTAGAAGGAAAAAAGGAAAAGAGCTAAGAACTTTTAATTTTTAATATACAGTTCATTTTTTTTTAATAAAAAAATTGGAATTCTTGAAAGTAGAAGCCCTGTGAAGTTCTCTACCATTCTTTCAGTAAACAACAGTCAATTTCCTGAAACTGGATTATTTTGGGGCTATAATTTTAATTGTGATATCCTTTCCGGGGAAAAAAAAAAAAAAAAAAAAAAAAAAAAACAGAAAAAAAAACAAACACATATATATGTCTGTGCAGAACCATCACGGAACTCCCTTTTATCTATAAAACGTCAAAACATTTTAATGGAATGTTGTGAACATGAATTTAGAAAAGAATGAAGAGAGACGAATGTAACCAATGCTAAAAATATTCCCCACAATTCATTGTGTCCAGGCTGTTTCCAGCTGTCTCCAGCGACACTTAGATTTTTTTTTTTTTCTTTTTTCAATGAGATTATTTAAGGCTAATGGATCTTACAAACAATTTGTTTCTGATACTCTATTCTTGGCCATATTTATTTTTTTTTCGCTTTCTCTAAATTAAACTTTTAGAGGTTATAGCCATTCTAGAATTAATTGGTAAGACATTAACAGTTTTATTGTGAATTTATAAAATTCAGTATTCCAAATTCACCATGTGAGAACAATGCATACCAATAATTGTAGTTGTTCAAAGACCCTGTGTCATCTAAATATGGAAGCCCTAGCAAGTTTAATGGAACTAAAGGTTTTACAGACAGGTAAGAATAGCTCTTAAAGGATGTTCTACTTGTTATTCATGAAAACATTGGTCAATAAATGATTATGCAAGTTATATTATTTGACTGTGGCAATTATATTGTCACATCTGAAGATCTCAAACCAGTAAAAGTATATTTTGTAAAGGTTTTTCCTGTTCTTTTACTTTCCTCTTCAACTGCCTGTTGAAAAAGATAAAATAATCAAGTTATAAGATACTTGTTGAAAGGCAACAGCTTTTTTTTTTTTTTT
>WBMW01001332.1:156538-223888 GCA_013396635.1 Penelope pileata
CCGCCCCTGTAAATTTCAAGCTATTTTCTGCCTAAAAATATTAAGCTGTCTGTGATCAGCTGGTGATTCAGTTGTCTTACAAATTAGCTTGTTCCATGTGCCTGTTGCTTTTCCAGTAGAATGGTTTTAGACAAGTTTGTCTTGTTTATCTCTCTTTCTTTTTGATTTTGCTTCTCAGATTTTAAACCCCATCACTTATTCAGACAGTTTAAGATCATCCTACATACAAGTCTTACAAGAATTAACAGTTTGAAATACGTCTGCTAAGTTACATAGAAATTCCTGTTTGTTCCACCTGGAGTAGCATATTATTCACATTTTATTTTCGAATAATAGAATAATCTTTTTCTTTGCTGTGGTTCGTGCATAACAACAATAATCCGTCTTTCTTGAAAAGATATCTAATGCTGAAAATGATATTATAATCCATAAATCATATCTAGAACCGAAACATGTACATTCTAAACTTTTCTTAGTAAATCCTGTGTATGTTTATCTTATAACCTGTAAAACGATCTACAGTTAGGGATGTTTTTTCTAGTTGCTTATAAATCGTGGTTTTCTTAGATTTTCCATATATGTTTTCCTTCTTTAATATATCTCCGAATTTGGCAGCTTTGTTGTTGTTGTTGCTTTGTTTCGTTCTGTTTTATCACTGTGCAACACATCTTGCTTTCAAAACATTTTCATGCTGTTCACACCTGTATCTCATAGAGGGTGCATTTCTGCATGTGCTTTTGCCTAGTTAACAGTAGCACATATCCTGAGAATAGAGGAAAACCAGAGGTATCTCCATGGAGAAAGAGTGAAAACTTCAGCACTGGTGTCAGAGACTCCCTGTATTGCTCACCAGGTTTCTCTGTAGAACAGCACTCTTTTAATCTGAGACATGGATTACTAGGATAAAAGGGCTGGAGAGAATCTTGAGTAATTAAAAAAAAAGATATTAAATATCATGTCAAATATAATACTTTTTTCATCATCACAACAAAAATATATATGCAGCAAAACTGTTGTGTGCAACTGTCTAAGGAATAAAAATTATACCAAATTTTTAGCATCTCTGTGAATACTGTTAGCTCAAGTTTGTTCACTGAACATGTTCATGAAACAAGACTCTGGTAACTTGCATGTTTATATTTTCAATTTCTAAAACAGAAAGATCCCTGAAATTGAGTATTCTGTATAAGCCATCTGCAACAGAGTAGATATTATCAGAATTTTTTACCAATAATTTTTCAGAATTTTTCATTGATTTCCTAGCTGTAATTCTTTAGTCTGTAGGATAACTGAAAATTAATTCTGTTTAACTAAGCGTGAATCAGTCTAGACTGATAAGTGCAGAAAGTTCATCAAGCAAATTTCTGCTGTCTGACGTCATCACCAACACTTTCCATCCCACTGGGAACATTATGAGTACATCAACTTAGTGAGACAATGGAAAAGAAGCTTGTAGAGAAATACTTTTTCCAAGTTCTCAGAGCTAGTGATGGACTCTGCTGAAAAACTGATTGTGGCTGGGAGTCCCTCCAGAGCTAACACAACCTATTTCGTTCAGCACTCTTTCCTCCTGGTACTTATTTTCCCCTGAACAGAACATCTTCAATCGCATTCTCTCTGTGCCCAGCATGTGAATAGCTGTCAGACAGCACTACTTTTTCTGATGCCACCTAAGAGTCTTTATGCCCAGGATTATTGTCCTTTCCAACTCAGCTACCTTTAGTATGGTTGGGTAAGACATATTAGATGTTGTATATCAGGGCTTGCACACAACATCTATTCTTAACTTTCATCTGATTAAATGTTTTTTAGGCAAAAAACAAGAACAACTTATTTATATTGAGAATCTCTTACCTTTTCTTAGTATGTCTTAAAGGCACCTGTTTCTAGAGCTGTAAATTCTTAATACAGTTAGGTGAAGCTCACACCCACACAAAATAAGATTTTTTTTCCCCATTTTTTTTTATTTCCACCCATGTATTTTCTCTCATATTTTTATTCAGTTTCTCTGTTTCGTTCAAGTACGTGTGATCTTGGGCAAAGATTAGCACAGGCCAAAGACAAACTTATTCTGTAACTACTTCTGATTGACCAGCTTTTTCATTGGCACCCTGGAAGTATTTTAATTGATTCTTGTGGTGAGACTTTTAATTTAAAACTGTAAATTTCTGTAGAGTTACAGACTTCTATGAAGAATAAGGCTGTATCAGCTCAATGTCCACTCTAGTGCATTTGGCAAATTCACTATTACATTTAAATTTCTTCCTTCTGACTTTTCTACTGTGAGTACTTTAGTCAAGGAAACAGCATTTCTGAATTTAGGAGAATTAGCAGCATTATTACTGGTCTTAGTCTTTTTGTGAAGTCCTTTGTATATGTCTAAGCTTCTATTGGTAGCTATAGGTATCTAGCTTTTAATTAATATTTTGCACTTTTAGTTAGAGGAGTCCTAAGAAAAGTTTCATATATTCTTAGTGCCTTAAACTAAGTCATTTAAGGCTGATCTAGCACCTTTCCAAGACTTTCTTAGGTAGACTGAGTTAGGCTATGCAAATATTCTGTAATGCCTTGATTTGAGATACAAGAATAATATTCTCCATTTGAATCTAAGTTCATGATCTCAGCATAGGAATGTGAGTCTGTCACCTTTGCTGTACAGATGACTGCCATAATTTTCTCATGTTAATATCCAGTAATCTATGACATATATCCTGCTGTGTTATCTATTGAGTAAATTATAGGACAGATTTGTGAAAAATAAAGACAAAGCCCTAGAAAAATTTATTTAATTATAATTTAAAGGTGTTTCTTTACTTTTTTGATTCTCTGTTGCTTTTATGCTGAATGTGTTTTTAATTTGATTTAATCTTATTTTTTTAGACAGCCTACTACTCTGCCAGAGAATTTAGGTTCACTTTTTACCAGTCAATTATTTTGATATTGAGTCTTGGTTCATGAGCGACACTTTGTGACATTAGGTTGAGTGATAGACGTGCTGGGAAGCAGAATCCAGTTTGTTTGATGCTTCCGTGTGAGAAAGGAGAGTGTTCATATGTGTAATTTCCCTCTGTAGTGTATTCTCATATGAACAGCTTTGGAGTTCAAGCAAAGCTATGCAGGTGAGGAAGGAGAAATCTAATGAAGCAGGAGCTTGTCCTGAAGCAAATCAGAAAAGGATGTGAAGTGGCACCCTAATGGACAATGAATTGATTAGCTTAGTACCTTGATTACTTCTTAGCTTCTTTCATTGATACAAAATAGAAAAACTGCGAACATTCTGGCATCTGAAGTGACAGTGAATACACTTTGCCTCAGAGTATTGTAGCCTATTGCCACCTGTTATTGCCTATTATTCTGCTTTTCAACTAGAGTTGAGTTCTGCCAAACCAGACTTTTAATCAGGTACATGTTACAGCTTCTGGCAGATTATCATCACATAGTAGCAGTAACATTTTTTGAACATCATACACCACATTTAATTAATATATTTAGTCATATATTATGCGGGAGCTTTCTGTAACTGATTTTCAGTACACGCAGAAATAACGTTCTGCATCTATACACACACAAAACATGTCACTGAGAGACAAAAAAAGGACTATAGCCATTTGGCACAGCATGATTTTATTGAACATTTGTTGTGTTATGCTACATTTCTCAGGTAATTTATTTCCCCCCCCATTGTTTCTACTTATTTTACAATTACAAATTAATTCAATGGTTGAAAATTGCCTGTAATTTTGTCCTGTATCTCGATTTAATTGGAAGCTTCATAACCAAATCAACTTAGATATATCATTACTAACATCCTAAAGGACTGAAACTATACCAATAGAAATATTAAAAAAACAGAAGTGGTTTCTTTGATGAGCTTACTTGCAAATTAATAGATAACATGCACTTCAGAAGTTAGTTACCATGAGTCTTGCATCTGAGATGTAGGTGTAAATTTTAACATTCAGGTGCTGTAGCTTTGCTTGCAAGGCAAAGAAAAACAGAATATTCCTCCCCTGTCACTAGTGTAAATCTCATTACTTGTTTTCTGTACTCTGTTTTGACGCTACTTTTCCTGGAGCTGAGCTCAGTCATTGTGTTGCAGTTTGTTCTTGGAAGTCTTAGAATCCACAAATTATCTTTTAGACTTATTCCCACTAGAAAAACAAAAGATGGATTTGCTGTTCTCAGTAAAATGAGGCCCTTCTATGTCAGAATCATTATCTTCAGCTAACAATTTTTATTTTCAGATTCTTTTTATTAATTGAAAGAAAAGTGGGGGCATAGAAAGATCAACAACTTTTGAAATGAGGAAATCGTTAAATTGGTGGTTTTCATTGTTTCAGGATTTATACATTTCCCCGGATGCTAATTGGATGTTCTCTGGCTGTGCTTACTTTTGTCAATGGCATATATTCATGCATTGAATGGACACAATATCGTAAAAATTATTGTAACAGGACTGGAGAGTTCGTTCCTTCCCCTGTGTGTGTGTTTATCTGGTTATATAATAGAGACAGGTAAAGCACATGCATCTTCTCTCTTTCTCGTTTTATATTGTCACTGTATGATTATATCTCCTCTTACTGAGCCAATAGATAATATAGATATGATAAAAAGTGATGTTGCTCAAGTTTTGATACAGTCCCATTGTACATTCCAGCCACATTCTTGTTACCAGATTGAAGGAACATTCTGCAGATGGAATTACTCTAAAGCTAATGCCTATTAGTTGGAAACCTGAAGCCGGTTTTTAGTTATTATTAGTTTTATGTCCAGCTGGGGTAAACATATCAACAGAAGTGTCTTAAATTAGAGACAGGAATTAATTATTCCATGCAGTAATGCTTCAGTTGGAATAACACTAATTGTATTTTGTTCCTCTGGAATAAAAAATATCTTTTAATTTCTCTATATAACAATCTAGTCTGGCTCTTTTTTGCTGTGTACATACTACTTTTCTGCTGTGTCCTGGTTTTCAGAGGGAGAAAAGTGGTATGATTTAATTTAGGCCAGAGTTGCAGCACATGCTAATTAGTGACACAGACACTGTACTCAGTTTGTGGGGACATTTTTAAGGAAGGTCTGGACAAATTCAAAATCAACAGTGAGGTAGAATAACAGCAGAAAATAGTAGTTTATGAAACCACTGAGATAACTGCTTTTGTTTAGGGTCTGTATTTGTTTAACTGAACAAAGGTAGAGGAGAAATGTAATAAATGTCTTTTTGTATTTAAAAAAAAAAAGTTATAAACAGGGTGGTCTCTCTCTCTTTCTTTCTTTCTTCCTTCCTTTCTTTTTTTTTCTTTTTCTCTCTTTTTCTTCTTTTCTTTTTCTTTCTCTTTTTTCCCCTTTTTTTCTTTTTCTCTTTTTTCTTTCTTTAAGTTTTCCTTCTTTCCTTCCTTTCTTTATCTTTGTTTTTAGTTTGCTGGCAGAGTTATTTATGTTAAAGATGATAAAATTAAAGATATTCATGCTCTGAAGCTCACTACTTACGTAAGTTAAAGAATCCCCCTGCATGTTTTTTTTTGAAACAGGTTAAATACACATTTGTTAGTGGTAACCCAGATATGTTTTAAAATACCAAGGGCCAGAGGATCCACACTAGCCCAGCTTTTTGTGATGCCATAATTAAATGTGAGAGTGAGATGTACTGTCTAGCCCTGAGTAAAGTGTACTGAAAGGGAACAATTACAGTGACCTGTTCTACACCCTTTTGTCTGTGAACATCTTTTATGGGAAGAGCTCACCATGTGAAAGAATTGGAGAAAATGTGGGCTGTGCAGTGCTTCACAACAAGAATTGCTGATATACTGTAATAACACAGCATTTAATGAGGACTTTGCTCAGACATAGAGCTGCAACATGATTAGTTAATTACTGCTCAGCCAAACTTTGTCTGCTGTCCATACATCACTGATATACGCATGCAATGTATCAGCCCCTGTGTGCCTACTGCCCATCCTTTTTTCCAGAATGACAGAACAGCTGGTTTCCATTCCCTGCTGCTGCTTTCTTCTATTCCAGCTGCCACACTCAAATAACCTCCCTTTCCCAAGTGGGCTTCATATGGTTTGAAAGGAACTTAATGTACCTTGGTGCATAGGGAACTTTTGATGCATATTTCATCATGTTTCAGTTCTTTCTACAGGGAACACTGCATGTATAACAGATGTTCCCTGACTACTACCCTTTCCTGAAGGTGACATGCCCTTTTTTGTGTTTCATCTCTAATGTATATGTAGTTGGTAGTGCCTAAAAAATGCTGCTCCACTGCTGCCCCTGTACTGCATGCCAAACTGTATCTAATTCCATCTGCTCCCCTTTGCAGCATGAAATGGAGAGGAGCATATGCCTAATATAACTGAGTCATAATGTGTCATGGAAAAAAACTTTAAGATATGTAAATGTTTTTCTTTTTAATATATGACTGTGTTTTTTCAAGTTTATCTGTACAAATTGTCTCATATAAATCAATGGGGATGGGCATACGACTGTCAAAAATCTTCTTTTAATAGTTCACCTTGTGCACACGTTTATGTAGTATGTATGTGTTTATATATGCACACAAATATGCACAAATAAGATACTATTCACAGATGATAACGAAAATTTATTTTTTAAACTAAATCTATAATTTATCTTAAGTATATGGAAAACTGAAAATGTTAATAGTTGATATGCTTCTTTAAAAATCTGCAAATACAAGAGCAATTCGTGTATTCACTGTATTTTTGTGAGAAAGCTTGCTCTGGGAAAGTAAATTTCTGAGACAAAAGATGACAACCTAAAAGATACTGTTGAAAAAATGTTTCAAAAAACAAAGTTATTAAGCATGTAGTTGATAACGTATAGTACTTTGCATATAACAAGAGAATAACAGTTTACCTTTGTACAGAGTGAATTTTATCTTTTTAAAACCAATTCAAAACTAAGGCTCAGATTTTCTGCTAGATATTTAGTCCTTTATAAGTAGAAGGAAACTGGAAGACCTGGATCTCAGAGTTTTGTTTGTTAAGAAAAGTGAAAAAAAACATTTATCACAAGCCCCTCTAAATTTTCAACACTTCTGAAGGAGAGAGTAGTCCAAAAATTCTCAGGAACCTAGTCCCTATCATCTTATCTACCATGTTACCTGTCTCTGTGATATTCATCTTGATTGTATATAGTTAATTAATTGTCAAACTCTTTAGAATTAATGAAGAGAGAAATAGGCACTTTTGGAGCATGATTCATTTGACCTATTTTACATGTATCATGCCCTCAGAACACTTATGCAGTGAGTAACTCAGATGTAGTTCAGTATTTGTTGATGTCTAGTTATGCAAGATGAATTGCAATTCAGTGTTTTTTCAGGAAACAGCTTTTTGCACATTTGCCATTGCTTATCCCAACTTAGTGGTTTCTGTGTCTTGCACTATAGATGTTAATGGTTCTAGCCCAACTTTTTCTGGAGGCATCATCATTAACTTATGGAACAAACCTTTTCCATTTCAACAGAATCATGATGTGGAGGTGCTGAATCTTTCAAGAAATATGATTTCTGTTTGCACAGCTGTTGCTCTCTCTTCCATGTATTTGTAGCTGGAAGCAGTTTTTTCACTCACAGTACTGGATGATTGTGTAAGGTTCATAACTTTTGATGCTTTGGTTAAATATTCATCTATTTGGTTTTTCTCCTGAATTCTTATGGACAAATATCTGGCGCCAGAAACAATAAAGAGTAGTATGTTGCAGATTTAAAATTAGACTCTGGGATCAAGCTGTATGTTGACTTCTAGAAATCCCTTTGTGCCAAAACACTTTACTGAAATGACACACAGAAAAAGAAAGGGATGACCTTAGATTACATGGACCTCTGCTTAAAATCAAAATAAATTTATCTGACCACTTGAGCTATTATAATTTATGTTAATTAAATACTAAGGGATGAATAAAAATATATTAATTTAAGGATTAACCTCTCTATATCTGTGTCTTACACAGTGTTAATTTCAGTAAATTTTTATCACTTGGTGAGATGAAGTAATTCATGATCTTATTAAACCTAACATTATTACTTCTAAGGGACTTCTTGTATGTTCATTAAATAACAATGGATTCTGAAAGAGCTGCTAATCCCTGGCAAATACATTTAAGCATCAACTGACATTTCATAAACATACAGTAACAATCTTATTAAATCTAAGTAAATATTTACTTAAGATATTTGAGGTCTATCTTGTTGTATCACAACCAGTGTAATGCATGTCATTATTGGTGGTGAAGTGATGTTTATCTACAGGAGAACACCTGCCACTCTTAGCTCCATTGCCAGAGCCATCTATTGGAGATGTGTTGGCACAAAGAGGTCTCCTTCTAACCTTTCTACACCCTGTCTCTGAAAGAGATAAACTAAGCTAAATATGTGCTGGTATGCACATGCTATGTGCATGACAGGGTTTTCTGCCAAATAGCTGTGTGAAACAGGGTTTTTTTTTTTTTTTTTTTTTTTTTTTTTTTTTTTTCATTCTTCTAGATGACACAGCTTTGGCAACAATACTTCACATTATAGATCTGGTCTCACAAGATACTATTCAGTATCAATGTTATTAATAGTGAACTTATTCTGCTTTCTTGCAAGGCTCACACAAAGATTGAACTACATTTTCAGCAAATTGAATAAGATTGTCAAGAATGTGTCATGTAACTTCTCACGTTCAAAGTAATCCTACAAACAAAACAGTTTCACTCTCTAATTACGCTGAGGAAGTAAGCATCTAAGGGAGTAAATCTGATGTGTTACACTAAAGTCAAATACCTTTGACCATCTCTTGTGTTTGCTCTTTCAAGTTTGTTAACTGATAAACAAGTATCTAGGTTTTTATTTTTTATTTTTCTTCAAGGTACTCAGTTTAGTTAAAGAAATTTGACTACTTCTTTGTTCATTTTTCTGTTACATACAGCACTTTCCATTTTACTTAAAAATAAATAAATAAATAAAAATATTCTTACAGCAACGTCAAGATTTTCATGATACCCTTTAGTAGACATAGTTTTTAGTGGCTACAGATATTTCAGAAATGATGGGTAGTGTGATTCAGACTGAGATTCTATTGTATTAGTTCAGGCTTTGCTTTTTACAGTTAGATTCACAGTTCACATGACAGGTCTATTGTGTATAGTTCACTGAATAAGAAGGCTAAATTGAGTGTAACATGAAATAGTATCTAACTTCCTTTAATTTACAGATCTACACAGCTTTTCGTATATCTATATGTTGTCTTGTATACAATGTCAATGTCAATGACAGGCAAATTTACCCCCTTAAGATTGTTTCTGATTTGGGCATTAAACACCTCAGCTTTTTTTTTTTTTTTTTTTACTTCAAAGAAAATCATCAGAAAGCTTCATCTTAATAAATGCTAGAATTAAATATTATGATATTAAATAAGCATAATTAAGTGTAATAATGCTTTCAGGAATAGAAGATATTAGGTTTTGAAATGGAAGTTTACCTTAGAACACCGATTTTGCAATAACAGCAATCATATTTAAAAAATTCTGTAAGGGTGGCCAAGATTTCTTTTAAACATCTGAATTTTTTTGTCTATGTTATACATGAAAATTCTGTGGCTAATCATAGTCCTGATCCATCTATCTTTTTTCTGTAACACTCTAGTAGATTACACTGTAAAATGCTTTTCTTAAATTCTTAAAAAGAAATTATTTTAGTTTTCCTGGTGCCAATATTTTAATGTATTTTATTAAACTGAACTAAGCTATTACTTAAAAATAGCTCCCTGGCATTCAGAGTACTGGATATGAAAGCAAGAGTAATAAAAATTGGGAGGAAGGTGCAGTATAAGCACTGATTCAGCAGCTACTGCACTGATTTAAACATTTTCTTTAGTACATAAGATATACATCTACAGGCATTTAAAAACATATGAATACAATTGTCTAGTAAGGGTTGAGCTGCGAAAGTTTCTGTCAGGTAACAAATTAACTCTCATCGTCCAGCCGGTGGCAACTGTACATGTGTTTGCACTTCCCTTATACCAGCTGACGGTAATTCAATCATCCGCCTAGATGCAACATATAAGTCACCTTGTAGAATTTCCACTCATTCTCCAGTAATTAAACAAAGACTTTAGGACAATTACATTTCTCTGCATTTAAAAGTAAAAAGAAGAGAATCCAAGAAAATTTAAAAAGACATATTTGCATCAAACCTGGATGGATTTTTCTTCCATGAAATTGTCTAATCACTTTGTGGAGCCTTCACATCCATAATGTTCTGTGCAATGATCTCTACAACTTACTTAGGTGTGTGTACACAGTTCTGTTGACTGAAGCTGCCATCTGATGATTTCATTGGCAGTTCCTAGTTCTTACTTTAGGAGAAACAGTAGATAATTGTTTCTTATTAGTCCTCTCAATGACAGTCAAAATTCACAAATCTTTTCATATTTTCCCTCTGTTGTGTTTTCTCCAAGCTAAAAAAAAAAAAACACTACTTAGTTTATTTAATCTCTTCTCTTTTGAAAGCCTTTTCATACCTTTGAGCATCTTTAGTTTTCTTCTTTAGTTTCTAGACAGAAGTCTAGACACAGCAGCTGTGGATTTAAACAGAGCAATGATTTGTATTTAAATCTCTATTGCTTTTCCAATATTGCTTCCTATTCTAATTGATCTCTGCATTATCTATGAGCTGAAATCTTCATATAACTGTCCATAATAATGCTAAGATCTGTTTTAGATTTCTTAGTTTATACATAGATAGTTGTTATTGTTTTCAATCATGTACATTACCTGCATGTGTTGACATTGTGCCATTTTACTGTAGTCACACAATACCATGACAGCTATCTGCAGCTCTTCACAATCACAGATTTTACTACTCACATTTGCCGTGTTAACATTTGTTTGGCACTAAAGCTAGTTTAAGGGATAGTGTTACAATGCTCCAGTTTCATATTTGGGTTTCATCTGGTCTACTGATTTGTTGGTAGTAATTTTACTCATTTTCTCTAAGACTTAGACTATTAATCTTCCTGTTGAAGGCAGTTTTTATGGCTGATTTATATCCCCCAAATAACTGTGTTGTTGGAATCTCCCTAGACTCCTTTGCAATGTGTTTTTTTTCGTTTGTTTGTTTTGTGGAGTGGAGGGGGGTACTTGCTTGCGACCTTGTCTTCTTTCAATGTTCTATTATATGTTGATTGTCACCTTCAATAATCTACTGATTCTCTGGCATACTTTTCTTTTTTCTGTTTTTTTTTTTTAATAAAAATTCTTGTTATTACTTGTTATGTCATGAATAAATTGCCTTCAAAACCTTTTCCATCCTCCCTACGATATTGTAACATTATATTAGTTTAGCTTTGTGTTTTTCTCTTCCTAATTTGCACGACTCCCTCATTTTTTATGATTATCTTTTTACTTCTAATGGCTTCCTCTACTCTGCTGTTTCACATGCTGGCCACTTCTCTGTCTGTTCAAAGTGTTTTTGATAAGTGGTATACTGTTACTCTGAACTCCTAATATAGTGTCTCTAAGCAGTCTGTTATACTATCTGCAAGCATTTAGTCTTTTAGTTGTCCTTTTCAATTTCCTTTTAAAAGGCTTTGTCATATTCAGGTAGTTCCCATTTTGAAGTTAAACATTACTGTAGTCAATTTTTTGCCTTTTTCATTTCTACAACGACATTGAATTTGAATGCTTTATGGCCAGCATTACAGTGTAGCACACAGATAATTATATTTTCAACCTGGTCTGTTGATTGCTGAAATCTAAATCATGAGCAATGTTTATCCTCTCATGAACTCTTTGACTAGTTACTTTAAGTGCAATGTAGTTCATCATTCCCATGTAATTTGTATCTTGGTATTACAATTACACTGACTTTTCTTTCTACTTGCTCTGTGAGATATCTGTTACATCAGATTTCTCACTTAGAACCAGATGCTGCAGGTTTTTTATTTTTTTTCTTTTCTCGTATTAAAAAAAAAAAAGCCCTAAAATTATATAGAATCAAGTAAATATTTAGTTACTAATTCTTGTGTGTTCTGCTAAATTGGGATTTTATTTGCTGAAGTTCTTTGCTATTTCTTGTCCAAATATGGTAAACTTTAACCTTTTTTTCCTTTTTGAGAGTATAGCTTCTAGCTTTATTCTAGGTAACAATCACCTAAGGTTACATGCTTTTTTTTCTATGCTGGCTTACATATCCCTTCCCAGATGTATTCCATCCATTACAAATGTTTCCTTGGTCACGAACTAAAATATACCCTCCTCTTATCTAAGTCAATTTTCAACCCAAAAAGTATATGAGCCCATGTCTTTGATAGCTGTATGATTTTCATCCTGAATTTTGCCTTTAACTTCTGATTCAGTTGACTCAGGTTTGCCTCTTTATAATGATTTTTTTTTATGAAAGTGATACTCAGTTGTTATGCCTGTTTAAAAATGCAATATTTTACTTTCTTTTCCCTGGGAAAACAATGACAAAAGCAACAGCAACTAAAGAAACAAAAGCAACTTACATCATATTATTTGTCTTCTGTCCTTGCCACAATTTCTTATTTTTAACTCATTCTGATTTCTATTCTCACACTTTCTGGCAGTTCTTGTAAATAGGAATAACAATTAAATAGATGTAGTGGCAATCTCAATTTTTGCTTGGTATACTAGTAATGATGCATATCAAAGAGAATATTTTTTTGACATTTTAAATGTTCCTTTGTTACACAACTCACTGAATGCTAATTTTAGGCCTGTTCCTTTCACCATTGTCATTTTGACTTTCCTTGGATATTTTCAGAGCTCTTTCACAAGTTATTGTTGCAGAATGCCACTCAGGAACATAAACATTGGTTTATTATTATCACTGTTTAATGTTGTCACTGTTTTTTCCATTCTAGTGCATGTCTTAATGCTTTTGTCTTTTTCTACACTGGAGCAGCTGTGAAAATTTGTCCAAATTAGCATTACAGGTGGATTAGTAAAATCACTCTCAATCTCGGTATAGATATCTTTATTTGTGCTTTAAATACAGCAAATTTGGCTAAGCTTATATCTATTCCAAATTGAACCATAGTAAACTGATCCAGGAGCATTGTAGTTCTGAATAAGAACAAAAATAAAAGAAAATAAAAGAATACACCATGGCTTAATGTGATTGAACAAATCTTCTTTAAACTTGCCCGTTCAATTGATAAGGATTAACTTTCCAGTGTTTTCTCTCGTACTAGCTTCAGAGATGCTTACTTTTCTTTTAATCAGATAGATGCGATCTTACATGCTCTGGTGTTCAGCAGTGCAACTTGGAGATATTTCATCAAAACAATACCTTAAGGTGCTTCAATATTCAGTGTCCTGCTTTATGGACAGTGGGATCCATTCCCTCCGTAGCTCCTAACTGGAATTCTACAGCTTTGTGGAGTTTGCTGCATCTTCACAGCTGGTACTTTTGTAATTACTATGTCTTTCACATAGATTTTTCATTACAGTAAAACTTAAAATCGAAGAAATGTATGCTGAGTAGAACAATTACATAGCCATGATTCTTGGCTACACTAACATCTGAAACCTGTCTCAAACTACTTGGCAGAATGAGAGCTGTTCCAGACCAAAAGTATGCCAGGTGCCATTCCAGCCGTATGGACACTATAGGTTGTTAAATGGTTTAGATAGTTTCATGTTGTGAGATGTCTAGCTTGCTTGCCCAGATCTGACCAAAGAATCTGTAAAGAAGGAATCAGCATTCTGAGCTTCACAGATTGTCCAGAAGGATAAGAGTTTTTACATTTTTCCTTTGATTCTCATTCAATTTCTATATATTTTAAATTCTTCATCTGGAATCTTAAGCAAACTTATTTCACTTTCTCTTATAAATAGATGTTAAAATAAAACCTAAAATTCATGGAATCACAGAATCACAGAATGCTTAAGGTTGAAAGGAAACTCAGGAGGTCTTCTGGTCTACTTCCTCCTGCTGAAGCAGGGTCACCCAGAGTAGGTTGCCCAGAAACACATTGGGACAGCTTTTAAGTATCTCAGATATCTCAAGTATATTTCAAATACAACAAAGAAATAAATGTGGTTTTCTGAGTATTTGACCCAATAGTGTCCCTCCAATAGCTTGCTTGCTTATTTGAATGAGTAATGCCTTCAATCCTGTAGTCAGAATTTCTTTACCCAAAAGAACAGAACAGGTCTGAATGTAAAGCTATGGTAGACTGCACTGTCAGGCTGAACATCTCATAGCTAGACAACGATACCTGCAAATTTGTTCATCTGAGCTTGCATTCCACCCTGATTAATGTTGAGAATTAACATTACATACTTTATTCTCAGTGGTGACTGCCAGCTGTGTAACTCCTTGAACATATCCTGCCACTCGTTCTATCCAACATTCAAATGTAACTCTTCTATCTATTTTTTAGGGATGGTGGGCAAGGAGAGTGAATTTGGGCACAAAATAAATAAAAATTGACAGTAGTGATATATGAAGGGGAGAAAAAAAAAGACTCCTGTTTTCTTATAAAACACATGAGAATGTCAAAAAAGTCATATTTCTAGTGAAAAGACGAAGATACCCCACATTCATTTTCGTAAGTATAGTATGCTAAAGTCCATGGAATTCATGTCTTACCTATAACTTAATCACATTTCCAGGTGCCTCTTCTCACAATCTGTGAGAGCTAACAAACCAAGTCATTTAGCTTTCATTATATCCATATTGTGAGACTTGTTTGTGCTCAACTTAGAGGGACAAAATAAAGGATGAGACTCCACAACTCTATTGAATTTATTTTTCCTTCATTGCACATGGGTTTCCACAAGAGGAATGAGAATCAGATGTGTGGGTAGGGAGCCAGAGGCAAGATGTACATCCCAGCAGATCCATACCACACTATAATGTTTGGTGTAGCTGTGGAGGAGTTAATGATGGGCTCTGATTTTCAATCCTCAGTTTACAGACGTGGCTGTTTTTATTTACTGCTGTTTAGTTTCTATCTTTTGTTAACTTTTATTATTGTTCTTGGCTTTGATTACTTCCTCAGTGTAGGGGAATCTAACTGGAGCTCCTGTTTATTTCTTGTGATGTGTCTTTTCCATCAAATGACAGTCATCAAATGAGAACATTTTATTTCTAGTCTCAGGAGGTTCACATTCACAGGAGTAGCCTAGAGGGACACAGCTGTCAAATTGTGCAGTGAACAGAGAATTATTCTGGGATGCATCCTGCTCAGTAAAAGCCCTAAATATTATAACCAGTTTCTTGAACTGTCATTGAAAGCAAATTGAGAGCCAGTGGAAAATAGGAGTTGTTGATGTGATATGTTGTGGTAGCTTTTCCTTCTAAACAACTAGTTATCTTGTTCTGTTACTATTTTGTATGTTTTCCACATAATATTAATTGCAACGTGAAGAAATTATCATAATGATAGTATCTATCAAATCCAACAACAACAAAAAGAGACAGTAATTTCCAGAGACATTGAGGTAAAAAGAAGGAATTCCTTTTCCTTTCTCTGTATGTTTAATGCGATGGACTAGATGATCTTTAAAGGTCCCTTCCAACTGAGCTATTCTACTCTATTTTGTTCTGTTCTAAACAGATCTTGAGATTTTGTGCCACCTGGGTAAGCACAAAGTGTATGATTAAGGAAATAGAGGACATTCTTAGTATTTAAATATTCTGAATGTTTTTGTTTCTGTCATCATCACTTTCTTCTTTGAATGACTGACCTTGAATGAGAGAGACACTTTATCAGGGTGTGTAGTGATAGAACAAGGAGTAATGACTTTAAACTAAAAGAATAGGTTTAAATTGGATATAAGGCAGGAATTCTTTACTATGAGGATGATTAGATACTGGAACAAGTTGCCCAGAGAGGCTGTGAATGTCCTCTTCCTGGAAGGAGAGGTGGGACTTTGATAAACCTTATCTAATGGAAGATGTCCCTGCTCATGTAAGCAGAGTTGGAACTAGATGATTTTTAACGGTCATTTTCAACTCAAACCATTCTGGGGAAACTGGCAGCCTGTGGCCTGGATGAGTACACTCTTCTCTGGGTAAAGAACTGGCTAGAGGGCTGTGCCCAGTAGGTAGTGGTTAATGGAGTTAAGTCCAGCTGGCATCCCGTTACCAGTGGTGCCCCCCAGGGTTCGGTACTGGGGCCCATCTTGTTTAATATCTTTATTGATGACCTAGACAAGGGGATTGAGTGTACCCNACTGGTGAGGGGTCTAGAGCACAAGTCTTATGAGGAGCGGCTGAGGGAGCTGGGATTGTTTAGTCTGGAGAAGAGGAGGCTCAGGGGAGACCTCATCGCACTCTACAACTTCCTGAAGGGAGGTTGTGATGAGGAGGGGGTTGGCCTCTTCTCCCAGATAACTAATGACAGGACGAGAGGGAATGGCCGCAAGTTGCGCCAGGGAAGATTTAGATTGGATATGAGGAAAAGCTTTTTCTCTGAAAGATTGGTCAGGCTCTGGAATGGCCTGCCTAGGGAGGTGGTGGAGTCACCGTCCCTGGCGCTGTTCAAGAAGTGTCTGGATGAGATGCTACGAGATATGATTTAGTAGCTTAGTGGGTAGTGATGGTGATAGGAGGACGGTTGGAGTAGATGATCTTGTAGGTCCTTTCCAACCTTGAATTTCTGATTCTATGAATCAGCTGTTGTTTGTCCTTTAGATTTTGTAACAGTTTTGTGATGACATTACTTCAGAAAAATATCTAAAGCTAGGATTCATCGTTTTGTAGTTCGTATCAGCTATAGGTCTACTTGTCTTTGTCACGCATATGACAAAGACAAGTAATTGGTAGTCCTAAGTCACATGGGGAGATTCCTGTCCCCACTGTGAAGAATTCACATCCTAGAAATCTCTTGTGTGCCCAGATTTCTTTGGCAGTGGAAGCAGTTGGTGCCTAAGAGGGCCAATGCATAGGATGTAATTAATGAGCTTAAAACATGAGAGAAGCCTCCCTTGAAGAGAAGGATAAAAATGTGACAGGTTGTCCCTGGCAAGTGTTAGCTCATGATGGTCTGTCATGGTTTCTTAATGTTAGAATATTTTTTCTTTCATTTGTTTTGTTATTTTTTTCCTTCCTTCCTTCCTTCCTTCCTTCCTTCCTTCCTTCCTTCCTTCCTTCCTTCCTTCCGTCCGTCCGTCCTGTCTTTCTTTCTGTCAGTGATGTGCTATTTTTTCTTCTTTTAGCCACTTGAACCAATAACATTAAAGTATTAATACAAAGGAACAGGGTGGGAATGCAGTCAGAGCAGGTGCCACATAGTGCTGGTCAATCTTAGCTTTACATATTGTGGAGCCACAGCCTAGAAAAAGAAAAAAACTTGCTTTTGTCAAAATTTGGTCCTTTCAACAACATTTGCTACAAAAATGTGTCAACTGCCTTTCTTTTTGCACTTCTGGGTAATTTTTTTGTTTTTGTTTTTTTTTTGGGGGGGGGGAACAAAATGAAGAAGTGAACAGTTATTGTAGCTTGGTGGAGTTTTTACAGTTTTCTGGAATTAGGAACACCTTGGCACAGAACTCTTAATGAGTATTTTCACAGATGCTGTAACTGGGGGGAAAAATGGGAAAATATCTTTACTCATCTTCTATAAAAAATTTTGTAAAAGTCTGATACATATAGGTAAGATGTTGGATGATAATATCAAACTATTTATGATAGTTGTTCCTGCAATTTTGTCTTGTCTTTTAAATGTAAGCTACTTGGCTTGCATACAGCATGAATGAATGCCCGTTCTGAATACGCAAAAACCGTAGGTCTTAAGGTTTAAGCAGTAGGTTAGATTTTTAGATTACTAAAACAGGATTATAGCAAGATGGAGACTATCATTGTATATAGTACAAGATGTCAAATGCTTAATCTGAGGATTTCTAAGGAGATATTTTAATTATAAATAACATTTACAGGTAAGAGCATAAAAGTTCCACTATTGTTTACTGTTTAATGTTTTCTGTTTGTATTACAGGCTTAATCAGATTACAAATCCTATTTTGCTTGTAACTTCCCAAACAAATGTGTACTTTCCTCATCCTGGACTGAGCAAATGGTACAGATTTCTGTTCAATTTTTCTTTCTGTTTAGAATAATAACTTTACACTTCCCTAACTTGAACTGGACATTTCTAAAGAAGATATCAAAGAATTACTTCTTTTTCTTGTAAATCATGACTGACTACTGTAAAGTGATTCTTTAAGAGAAAGTTCAGACTTCTAATACAGACAAAAAAATATTGCTGAATAGAACAAAATCTTAAAATCTATTGGAGTCAAGTTTTGCAAAATGTAATTGCAGATAGAATGCATATAGTTAAATATGTTAGAAATTCCAAGGTGCAAGCTTTAAAATTCCAATAACAAGCTTTAAAATTCCAATAACAAGCTTTAAAATTATTTATCTTTAATTAGCCTGGATTAAGAAAATAGTACAGAACATGAGCTTTCTTAACATCTTTGTTATTAGATGAGATATCTTATGAAAGAGTTATAAATGGAAATCTGCACTAGGAGGAAGTGTCTAGTTTCAATAGGGGTGCAAGACTGAAATTTTCCCCTTAGTAAAAAAAACAAGAAAGAAAAATCAAGTGTGAGGACTACCAGGACTTACATGTGTTTAAATTCTTCCCACATCTTCAGTTGATTGACATCTTGAACAAGCTGTAAATGACCCACTCCATTTGCTTTAAAAGAGCCTTAAATTTTTAGATCTGATATAGTTTTGTAGGAAGTGGGAATTAAGTAGATTTAATTGCCTCTTTTTTTTTTTAGTTATTGTTTTTATGCTTGTAATTCACCATTCAAAAGAACAGTACACTTTGCCACTGTAATAAAGTTTCTCATTAGTCCTTTCTTTGATTTGAATTCTAGATGCAAGAGTGTGTACTAGTTATAATGAATCAGTATTCCTATCCGAGGTATGCTCTGTGTGTTAGATACTGTTTATTCATAGAATAAGAGTTTTTGTCATGCTGGCTCTCCATGTTTTAAAGTAGTAATTTAGCCGCTATCTTGGATAGGGCTGTGAGCACGTAGGAAATCAAATGTGACTCTGATTCTGTTCATGAGATGAGTTGATACTGCGTTTTATTAGTGTTTCTTTGTTTCCTTGTACTTTGATAGTTTTAGTCCCTGGGGCACAGAGCTGAGAAACAGAGATTGTAAGTATCGTGCCAGATGAGGAGTACAGCGTTAAGTGATGATGCAAAATGTATTGTCTCTGATAGTGAACAAGCAGAGACTGGCGTGTGTAAAATTTTTATAGTCTGACTGTGATGGGCTATTCTCACCACAGTGGTACCTGCTGAGGAGCTGTGTTATTTTTAGTTGAATTGTAATAGCATTTCTTTCAAGAAATGAATTACATATCTGTAGAGAAGTACAGGCAACCATGGCTGCTAATACAAACTCAGTAATTTATATTCAGGCATGAACATCTATATTGGTACCAGACACTAGCTAATCTATGATTGTGATTGAAGAAAAATATTGGCAAGAGGACTGGGAAGTGGGGAGCTGTGCATGGAAGTGCCTACTACCGTAAGCCTTTGTTGTTTCAAAGGGAAGAGCTCATGATCTTTCCCCAGTAGGAATGAATAAAAACTTAGAGGACATGATAAATAGCTATTCCACTTCCTTTCTTGTTGGGCATTCATATCAGCAGTACTTCACAATATGAAATCTGGACACAGACTTCTTATGTAGGCTGATGCACATAGACTTCTGATGTATAGTTTCGTTCCTGAATGTTGTCAGCTTTCCACAAATATTTATAGTATGTTTAATTTGCAGAAGATCCAGCATATGCAACTGCAAATTTTACATATGTGCTATGGTGAATGGTGGTACATACTATCCTCAGTTTTGAGCAGAGAATAAATCCCTTATGCCTCTCTGTATAACCTCTCCTGTCTGTACCTCCCTTCTGAAGGAGAATAGTTGTAGCTTGCATTTGTCTGGTAGACCACACTTTTACCACTCTGCTTTAGAGAGAAGGGAGTATGCCATTAACTGAGTTAAAAAGAAATACAATATCTGGTATAAAGTAGTCATCATGCTCTCTGTGACCTCATCCCTGCAAGGCAGCAGCTAATCAGTGTTATCTGGTAGGGTCTTTCCATTATGTCCCCTCTCTTACAGTTCCTATCTGCTCAACAAATGACATATGATCTCTCATCCGCCTTCGTGCCTTCAATAAGCATAAAGTCTACGGGGGACAGGAGGGGAAGGAGACTAACCTTTTCAGCTTGATTACAGAAAGAACAATTTGTTTTTGTAATTAGAGCTCAGCGGTGATCTCTGTTTATTTCACTGTTACTCAGCTCGGTGTAAACAGAACTCAATTTTGACAACTGTTTAGCTCACGGCACAGTTTTAAAGTATTAAAGGATAATGTAAGACTTATTAGATTAGCTTTTGCCATGATCTTTTAGTGTCCCAGATAATTATTATTTACAATACAGCTGAATGGTTTAGGCTTGTATTATTAGTATGAATGCATTTATGTGTAATATTTTATGTTCTGTTGATGGGCACTAAAATATACATTAGGAAGTATACATTTAATCAGATTGCACAGATATTACTGATGTTTTCAAGTGGCTCAAATTGTTCTTTTTGTGAATTTTATTTATCTTCCTTAATAATAGTTCTTAGTTCCTGACTTTTCTTTTTAAAACAATTCAGTTCAATCATCCTCTTCATCATTATTATTACTCTTAATCATTCTTGGTAACACTTCTGTGACTTCTACCACACTCCTTTGATCCAGTCTTTACACTACATTTCTTCCCCAACAATTTGCTTCTAACACACCCTCCATTTCACACACTTTAATGTTCTTGCATATTTTTTCTTTCGCTATCATCTTTTTTTTTTTTTTATCTTTCTTATTTAGTATTTTAGATCATTTCTGCTAGTCACATACTGTTTTCACCTTGGTATTTGATTTTGCTTCTTATTACCACTTAATTATGTTATGTTGCTTCTTTCTCTGATCTTATAATTAGCTTTTTAGCTTTTGATCACCTTTTCTTATTTCTTATAAGGCATCTATTTTAACCTTTTCACTGCTTTCACACTGTTCCCATTGCTATTCTTTTTTCTCTAACTTCATTTTATTAGTTTGGCTGCTTCTAATCGGAAACATTGCTTTTAATCTTTTTTTCTACTCTAGTAAGAATTTTTTATACTGTTTTTCTTTGTTTAAAGCTACGTAATTTTTTTTTCAGAAGTCAAAGTTTGCAACTTATTGGCAGTTCTCTATAAATTAGGGCAATAATTCAAAGTTGATTACATGACCATCCTGGACACAGGCTAAATTACCAGGATATCTGAGCAAGAAAAAAGTTATCTGGAGTTTTCACTGGAGTTATTCAAATATAACTGTTTTCTTCTCATATGGTGCATCACGAAAAGGAGCCTATGTCAGTGACTGAGTGGATACATTTAACAAAACATGAGTTCATGGGTAAAATACGGTTGTATTTTCATCGTCTCCAAATTAACATTGGTGGCTCATGTTATGAAAGCACAAAGATTGCTTAGGGCAAAGAAAGCTCAGTCAAGGTTAATGGCTTCAAATCCTTACTGCCCTAAACTTTTTTTTTTTTCCTTTTCCCAGAGAAAATTTTTAATTTGCTCTTCAAAACAAGAGTTCAACAGGAATAAAGTACCACAGGAACTGCACTGTGTGATCTGCCTCACTCATTACAGTGCAGTAGCACCCAAACGTTTTATTGCTATTTTTGTTCATGTTTGTTAGTTATTTAATGCTTATGATTAGTATCCTTGTTTATTCAGGCAAAATTTAATAACTTAAAAGCATCCAGGTCTGTCAGCCATACTTTCAATTTGGAAGTGAAAGGCATGTATCTCTGTCTTAAGAAATCAATTTTGTCAAACGTGAGAAGAGCAAAAGAAGAGACTACTATCATCACTGTGTAGTAAGAAAAAAACAAAGATTATATATATATGCATGTCTTGCACATATGCTGTCAGATTATTGGGAAAAGAACAGAAGATCAATCATTTCCCACATTTTCATTATCTGTTAGATATTTCTATTCATTCTGTTGATATTCATCACAATATTCTCTGAGTACTTACCAGTGGTGTGTTAAACTCTTCACTGAAGATATCTCATTTTCTCTCCAGAAGGAGAAAACAGCTGAGTGCCTCAACTTTAAATTCATGCATTTTTGGTATCCTATGTCCCAGAGTTCTCCATTTTTAGCTTAAATTTTTAATTCTGGATGAACTATGAAACATCGTATTCACATATGTGGTATTTAATCTAAGAAGTGAAATAATAACTGAGAAAAGGCAGATCACTTTCTGCCTAGCTAAGACAGTTTTGTAAATAACTGGGAAAAAGGGAAAATATTATTTACAGGTGCTCTTTTGTGAGAACTTTATACTAACAAAGACAAGCATATGTTAAGAAACACAATTTAATGACTATCCTTCATTTATTTGCTAACCAAGCAAGAACAAGAGCTTACTTCAAAAGAATTTTAGCCTCTGTATCAAGAATCCAACCTCTCTTTCCATTGAGTATGTAGGGATCATAGAAAGGGTAACTTCCTAATTTACATATTTACGTAGTATAGCCTTCCCACAATATAGGTTATTTTATTCATTATAGTGGTATACTTTCAGTCCAGTAGACTACAGTATCTAGAGTATATACAGTTAGTATCTTCTACCTTCATATGCAAGGACAAAGGTCAAGGCAAGACAAACTATGCTGAAATAGTCCATGAAAGAAGGCAAAGGCTATTTCAAACCTATGAAGACGCTACTTTCTTCCAACAGCTGGTGTCTTGATATAATCCTGAAGTGATGTTATGCATGTATAGTAACTGTCATCTTTACTACTACACATTAAACATCGCTTAACAGCAAATGCAAAATCTCTAGTTTTGATGAAATATAGAAAAGAATGAAAACATTTATTTTCTTCTAACAATAAATAATTATTCTCTATATGTATTTAGAATCTAGATTTTCTTTTGCAAGAAGTTACTTCCCTAGAATTTGGGAGCTCGACTAGGTGATCCCCAGAGGTCCCTTCCAACCCCTATGATTCTGTGATTCATGAATTACCCTAACATGCATGCAAAGAACAGCTTCAACAAGTGGCATCATGTTGTATTCTTCCTCTTTTTTAAAATACGTGACTCTGATGTTATTAATCATTTCGAAGACATGAATGTGTATCTTTTTCAGATCAGCGTAGTGAGCATTGGGCCCAATATCATAAACCTTCAAATTAACCAATCATATGACTTACTATAGAAATCTATGAATTCCCATCGGTATGATGGGAAATACTGGGATATGAAATCTAGAATTCCCATCAGTAGCTGCTGAAAATGAAGAAAGTTGTGTGCTCTATGGAAGAGGTTATGTGAAGCTGAGTAGGATGTGATTTGCAATGCAACAATACAGTATTGCAGTTTTGTTCATACAAATTATGATAGTGAGCAGAAAATCTCTTCTATAAACTTATAAAGACTCTACAGTAAACTTACCATCTCTTATAAAACAGCTTTTTGTATTTATGTTGAAGATGCTATTGCATTTATAATAATTATTATTATACTAACTGGTTATTATAATTATTACACATTGATAATCTAAAAGACCTAATTTGCAGTCTGGCTAGATCAGTTCCAAGAATCCGTATTTTCTAGGGAAACTTTAGTGCACAGTAAGTAGTAATGCACTGCATAGCAGGTAGTTCGAAGCAGTCTTCCAAGGTAATTTCAGTATGTAACAAACACAGGATGTTTTTCAGTTTCTTCTAACATTATTAAGCTTTTCCTATCTCCTTCTAAACTGCCTCTTTGATTCTTTTGCTGGGAGCAGTTGAGGATGGTGTGAAGCAGAGAGTTTTCTGCAACTTCAGTAACTTTAAAGTGAAACTATAAAGAGAGTCCTTTCAAGAATACGCTGAAGAAATCCTTCATGGAAATATTTTCTCACAAAGTAAAATTTTGCATTACAAAAGATTTTTTTCTTTTTCTGTTATGTATGCACATATTTATGGCTAACTTTGCTGGGTACATTGACAAAAGCTATCCATGTAATCTTTTGTTATTAAAGCAGCTTCTAGCATTAGACACCATTCAAAAAAAAATAAAAATCAAAAGCTTCTACTTTCCTTATCACTAAGAGGGATTTGAAATCGGAGGATTTGTTGTTGTTGTTTTTTCATTTGAAAATAATTTTTAACCTTCTACTTGGAGAGAGAGCCAGACATCTTTCAGAAGGACAAAGGAAAATGAAATAATCTGATACTCTTTAACTATCCTACATGTAATTTTGCCCAAAGAAAAGATATTAATCTTTGTGATTTTTAAAAATTCATATATAGTTAAAAAGCATTCTTTTATTCATTGGTGTTAAATCTACTGATGGCATAATTTCTCTTTTCCTTAAAGACTATAGCTGAGAAGCTGCAAATGTTTCATATATATGTATATATTTGTTATATATATATGAAATATATATATACGTACACACTAGGAATTTATGTTTTTCTTCTGAGGTAATTTTTAACTGTTAGTCACCTTTTGTGTGAAAACATCAGATAATATTTTTCCTACAGCAAGAGCCGTCAGATTACATGGTGTCTTAATAAAGAGTACCATCTCCTCCAACTGTAAAATAAGAAATATGTGAGTGAATCTTCACATAAACGTAAAAAAATTAATGCAGCAAGCAGGGTGAAGATCAATATTTTTTACACAAGCCTGCAAAAAATATAGAAAATATACAACAGTAGCCTCAAATACCTAGAATATAAAAATAAAGCTGTGAAAATATGAAAATAAAAACCCAATCCGCAGGTTATTATTTTATACATTAATCTGAAATTTTCTGAATAATTCCAGTTCAGATATTTGCGCAAACCCGAAGACAAAATCCTCTAATTATATTAGATTGTAATTTGGTTGTAATTTCTGCTTGTTTACATGTTTTTCATAAAATGAAATCCATTTTATTTTGCATAGTATTGGCTTCTGTAACTTTTCTCCTCTTCTTCTTCTTCTTCCTCTNAGGACATCAGTGTGAAAAAATGTTTAAGTTGCCTGTTATTAACTGCTCAACCATTTTTATGCTGGATTTCTGCATAATTATATTACAGTGGAGGGGGAAAGAGCAGATGTTGAATAGATTGAACATAAGAAAATAAGACAATTCAAAAAATACGTATATTTTTAAAGTAGCTATGGTTGCTCTCAGCTAGATTTTTTTTTTNACTGAAGTTTTAATAGACTTTTACTAGCTCTTTCTCACTTAGCCCCAAGTTGAAATATTTTTTTCCAGGTGAATTATAATCCTTTACTTATCTTAATCAGTGATTTTGGAAATTTGGTGAAAACAACATCTTGTACCTTTTTCTGCATTGAGGAACTTTTATATTTTAGTGGACCTTTTGAACATCTGTCAATGTAACATTTTCCATCTCCTTTAGGCTAAATGTCAAGTGCTACTTATTGAAATGAAGTATTGCAAAATGAGGAGTATTCACCATGAAACCATGATTACTTTTGGGATATACACTGAGTTCATGTTAAAATTAGAAAAGTAAAGTGAGCCTATTTTGGAGATAAGAAAACATATACATAGATATATACTGAAAGACTGTCAACCTTTATACAGAATAACTTAAAAAGAACTAGGAACCCTCCTGGAGCGAGCGTGAGATGAATTCCTTCTTTAAGCAGACAAACTGGGAATTTTGCTCTCTCATTTTATATGCACTACATATCACAATAAGAATTATATGAACATGTACATTTCCCAGACATATTTTTCAGATGCTTTCATATGATGAGAGAGAATACGTCAAGAACAGGAAAGAAACATATACAAATTAAATGAGCTGGAATAAACAAAAGGGGAAGGGGAAGAAGGGGAAGANACAATGATCTATTTCTCAAATTCATTGTCCATTTCTGCAAGATAAATGTAAAACAAAGTGTTTCTTTTTAAGTCTGATCAGCTGAACGATTATACAGCTCCAGTAATCCCCAAGTCAGTCTTTCAGAAAGCAGCAGAATGTTTCCTTAAGCAGTTTCATAAAGTAGATTAAATGAATATGATATCAGGTCAGAAACTTTATAAGCTCTTTCCTTCAGAAGTTTTTTGATCGCTTATGCATTGAGACTTCTTTTCATACTTAAAAAATATCTAAATAACCCATAGATTATGGGTTATTTCCTTAACAATCTTTATGGAATAAATGCCACTAAATTATACTTGGGTGATTTTCTGTCCCTTTTTCTCATTCTCATCATGCTTTAAAGCAAACTGAACTATCATTTTTTTGAGAATGTCCCAGCTATTTTTTTCTTCTGCTTAGTTGATATTTTCTGGCACTGAGCTTGAAATTTGAAATTATGAAATTGCAGTCTAGATAGAGCTGTCTGAAAAAGAGGACTGAAAGTTACATGCAGAGTTACTACATTAAATCTTTTGCATTACCATCCCACTGTACACTCCTTTTTGCCCTGAGTAGATTATTTATTTCAGTGCAAGTTATTTCTGAATGGGCCCTGTGGGTTTGATCAGTGGCCCTTAACTAAAGTAATCATGCACTTTAATGGCAATGTACTGCACTGCACTTTTTCAGAGATGTTTTTTAACAAGATTAAGTTAAAAGCAGACACCATTCTGGGGAAGGGATTCAGGAGCAAAATGCTTGTTAACAAGCATTTTTTTCAAGCATTCCAGACTTTACTTTCATTGGCTGTCCTCACCCTACACATACGATCACAAGTAGACCTCAGTCTATTGCACTGCTTCTTTCAGGTGAGCAAACACTTGGTCAACTAGCTGTATTCTCTTGTGATCCAAATTTTAAATGTGAAGTTATAAAGCTGTGTAGGGTTTGTTTTTGAAAAGTCACAGCATAAAAAGTAGCAGGTCAGAACTCAATGGACTTTGTTATTTCTTGAAAAACTTACAAGTAATTTGCTGAAGAAACTACATATTTTTAAGTATCTTGTTTTCAAAGAATTTGGACTGAAATTTCATCTGAAAAAATAGTCAAAATTAAATAATTGCCTTGTTCCAGTTCTTTCGTCCTGATGGAGCTTCTAAAAGAGAGTACACAATTTAGAAGAGGTATACGCATGAAAAAATGAGCACGTCAACTTGTGTGACTGTGGGTATGTAGTGTATGCATGCAAGTTTTCTAGATGCGCTCTTACATACTATAATTGGAAGTAAATAACCACAGTTCAGTGTTATAATGTGTTTAATACTGCAACTGTGCCATTACCACCAGTCTCTGTTGGAAAGCATGGTTTGATGGATCAGTCCGTGAAATCAGAACAAATCTTTCTTATGATTCATTTTTGCCACAGATAAGCCATAAAATGAAGACAGCAGATTGATGGAGGTTTAGGTTTTCTGCTCTTGTTTTAAACAGTAGATGTAGAACAGATTCTTCTATTTTATACCCTGAAGCTCAACTGTCACCATAAAAGATATATAGACTTAATACCTGAGAGCTGGGCAGAAGAATTTCTTCCCACTTTTTTTAGATTAAGCACTACACAGTATAGCTCATTAATGCCTAGTGTAAATTTATTGAAAAGGCATTTTTTGCTAAAGTGCATGAAATACTTCTTCTTGTTATTACCTGCCCTACTCTAAGACAGATAACAGTTAAGAATTAAAATTTTCATTTAAAATCTGTCTATTCATATTGTGAGAATTTCTTTATCTGAAAAATCATATCAAGCTTGAAACGTTATTTCTGCTTTTTGCCATTGTGAGTGCATGCGACTGATTCCATGTCTCATGTATATAGTTTTAGTCAGCATACAATTATGAAGTTATTAAATCTGTACTTAATAATGAATAAACATATAAATATAATAGAACCTATTGCAATATGCAAAGTAATATAGGCTGAAGTGATAACTATTCAGGTTTTGTTCAGCTTTGGAGATTAATTATTTGGCTTATTTTTAGTTTTGGACGTTTTTCTTCAATGAAAAAAAAATTGTGGGCACTATAGAACTGTAGGTCAAGTATAAAAAAAAGCATTGTGCTACATGCGTTGAGAGAGTAAGAAAAGAAGTGAAACAGGTAAGCAGATAAACAGAAATAGAAGATATGAAACAAAAGAATGAGGAATATGAAATAAGAAGAAAATAAAAAGAATTATTAAAAAATATATCATTTTTTCCCACATTGACAACAGTTCATTTTTTCACACATTGGCAACAATTTAAATTTCATGCAAATTAAAAGACATTTCAAATGAATATTTCTCCTTTTCATCACTACCAATAGACATTTTTAAAAGCAGACTTTTTCAAAATATGTAGGATAAAATGTGTGTCCTAGTTTCTAACAGAAGTTACGCTTCTCGTAGTGTCTAGTATGAATTCATCTTGTACCTCCAAGATACTGATAACATCCTGGCAGTGTTGAGCGGAGCCGAGGACATAACTCACTTCCGCATTCCTCTGCCAGTGAAATAGTTAAGGGGGGCATAAGGAGCTGGGAACTGGGAGAGGACAGGACCAGGGCAGCTGACCCAAATTGACCAAGGAGCTATTCCATCCCATATAACATCATGTGATTGGTTTGTTGCATTTCCGGGTTCTCTTCGTTACGGAAGGGGCTAGCCGGGAGGAAGGGTCACCAGTGGCTGTGAGCCCTTGCTCTGCGTATCCTCTTTGTGTATATATATATATATATATGTACTGTTATTTCTTTTGTTCTCTTTACTATTTTAGTAAATAGCATTTATCTCAACCCACGTATTTTACAGCATATCTCTCTACTTCTCTCCCCCGTCCCATTTGGGGAGAGGGGAGGGTGAGTGAATAACTGTGTGGAACCCAGCTATCTGCTGAGTCAAACCATAACAATGTGCTACTGCCTCAATTCCTGTTCATCTCCTTTTGGGTCAGTCCCAGGGAGATGTGGAACAACTTAGGTTAAAGTGTAGCTAGAGTCCAGTTTTTTGGAGATCTCTCCCCCCCCCCGTCCCCAAAGCTAAATTAATTCTTTAGATTATGAAATTGATTACATATATGTATTTTTGTATTTTTTGCTATATATTTATAATATAGTAAAAACTAGAAAAGAAACATTCAGACAAAAGTGTTCTGCTGAAATTTGTTCTAGTTTGGGACTTACTGGAGATAAACTTCCTTTGTGTTATATAACAATTTCATTTTTGCAATTTAAAGGAGAAAAAAAAATAAGAAAAAGCAATGAAATCACACATAACAGAGCTAAGCTTAAGCATTTAGCACAGGTAAAACCTAAATCTGAAAGCATTTATGTCTTATTGAGGAGAAGAAATTGCTTTAAGAGGTCAATTGGGAGGTTTTGATAAAAATTTCTTTGTTTTTTGGTTTATTTTAATAGGATTTTGCCCATAAGCAAATCATGAAAAGGCACTAGCCCTTCCCTCTCAACTCCATGTTTGCCAACATGTATTATTTAGGTGCTTAAAAATTTTGTTTGTGCTTTTGAATTTTTCAGAATGACCTATTGAAAAATACTGAATTTTAAAAGATTTTTTTTTCCCACTCATGTAGAAAACAACATGCTTAAGCTTACGAGGTTTAAAGTTTGCTTTACTTTGACTTTTTTTCTCTATGATGAAATTCTGACCTGACAGATTATATTCATAAATTTCCTTTCCTTGTTTGAACTGATCTTGAATGCCTATTAAAATTGTATCCAAATAAACGGCATTTAAATTATTGTGGGCCAAAGGTTTATAAAATAGTGCATTCTGCAAAATAATAAGTCTGAACTTACAATCCTTATTTAGAAAAGTAGTTCTCAGCAGAAGTGTTACCTGATGTTTTTGCCTTTCCCTCTCCCTTCAGTCTTTATGTTTTGATCTGATATGGTCTAATAGAAGTATGTTGACCTCTTATGATTAACTTTGTTCTGTATTCTCTTGAAAGTTCTCCTTTCTTAACCTTTTCTCAAAGTATGAGAGTACAGAAGCTAATCTGCTCAGTTTTTGAAAGTACTACCAAGATATTTGTAGAAAAGTTGCTTTTTCCTTATGGAAGAGGTACAAATATGAGCAAGTTAAATTATATTTTTCTTGACTGGTATAGGAGGATATGGGTTTCATTAACTGTGTGATGTAACACAGCTGGGCATGACAAGCTGAAGCATGTCTTCTAAGAAATTTCGAAACAGCTTTCTCAAATACCGCTGTGAATGAAATAGCACATTTTTATAGTAAGACTGATAAATCAAAATAGGCCTTTCCTAACACAGAAACAAAATGAATCCAATTAGATGTCAGTTCTGCAACTCTGCTCATAATCTCTGCCAAAATTCTGTTCAAAATATATTTCTTCTAGAATTGTAAAGGCAAATAATTTTGTATTTAGGTTAGAGAACCAAACATTTTTATATATTTCTCTCTGTAGATGGTAACCTACATCTCTATTTAGACACTTGGAATTATTTATACAGCTAATTAGCAGTGGGATTCATCTTGGATTAAGGTGAGCATTGTGTTGGTTCTTTTAAGTAGATACTCATTTACTCTAATGGGAACTTAGATACTTTGCTGGAATACAAATCTCCTTTCTTGGAGGCATCTAAGTGTTAGAATCTGGGGCTATGTCCCACTTTCATTCCTTATATAAAAATGTATGTAACTGTCTGTGTGAACACCACAAAATATTACTAGATGCTGAGTGGAAATGTCTGAGTTAGTTCAGTGTCAGAAACAATCTGGACACATTAGTGAATCTCTTTGCTCAGGCTCATCGACTTTTCCACAAGGAGTAATTTAAAGATATTTTACATTGATTAGGCCGGAAAGTGATATCTGAAAAACTTAGCCAGTCTGTAACGCATGGTAGCATTATGACCTCTTAGGTACTTTGAACATATTCAAAATAAAATAATAATAATAAAGAAGACTTGAGCAACGAGATCAGTCTTCCAAGAACAAATATGAAAAAAATTATATTTGATAAAAAATGAATGTTCAAGTTTTGCTTTGTTTTATTTTTTAGAAAATCCTGAAACTACTACATGTACCTGATTGCTTTTTTGGCTACCAGTAACTTTTGAAACAGCATCTACCCAAGGGCAGAGGACTCAGAAATAAGTTTCCACAAATTTTGTGGTTATAGGCAGCTGTAATAGACTATATATAAATTGCCCAATATAAGTGAAAAACTGGTATCACAGATTGTTAGACACTGGAGACTCTTGACTGAAGAAAGCCATTATCAATGCCTGTTACCAAGAAAGCTTCAAGCAGACTGTACCTTCCAATAAATGTTAGTCAATAATAATATAAAAAATTGCAGAAAATAGTCATTAATTTGTTCCATTGCTCCTGGAACTATATGGTTTTGTTAGCAGGTTATCATACAGAAGGTAAAATGAGATTCTGTGAATATTTAGTATGTGTGTCCTTGGAAGTTTTATAATAAAGTGCTTTACTGCAAATCAGAATAACTTGGTTCTTACAAAAAGAAAACAGTGTTTCTATTTTTAAGATCTATCTCACATGTAGGCTTTTATAAAATGCAGTCTTTTTTTTCCTTAATTACTACTGAACATGGAAAATACATTGATTCTTTAAATATGTTGTTTAAAAACAACTCCAGATGCTCAATCTTTTTGAATACATGAAAGGTCTCTTGTTTGTGGCATTAAATGACATAGTTTAGTGATGGGATTAGTGATAGTCAAGCTGACATTTCGACTTGAAGGTCTTGAAGGTCCTTTCCAACCTAAATGAGTCTATGATTCTTATTCTGTGATTTGTAGACAGGACATCAGAATTGCAAATACAATTAGGCATAGGAAAAGTAACAGACCTGTGGAGAAGCTCAAGGAGGGCAAACCTGTCATCACAGAATTGTAGGGGTTGGAAGGGACCTCGAGAGATCATCGAGTCCAACCCCCTTGCCAAGGCAGGTTCCCTACAGCAGGTTGCACAGGTAGGCGTCCGGGCGGGTCTTTAATATCTCCAGGGAAGGAGACTCCACAACCTCCCTGGGCAGCCTCTTCCAGTGCTCAGTCACCCACACCGTGAAGAAGTTCTTCTGCATGCTGGTGTGGAACTTCCTGTGCTCCAGTTTAAGGCCATTGCCCCTTGTCCTGTCCCCACTGACNCCCCAGCCTGTACTGGTGCATGCGATTATTTCTGCCCAGGTGCAAGACTCTACGCTTGCTTTTGTTGAACCTCATCAGGTTCCTCTCTGCCTAACTCTCCAGCCTGTCCAGGTCTTGCTGAATGGCAGCACAGCTTTCTGGCATGTCAGCCACTCCTCCCAGCTCTGTATCATCAGCAAACTTGCTGAGGGTGGACACTATCCCCTCATCAAGGTCATTGATGAAGATATTGAACAAGACCAGACCCAGCACTGACCCCTGGGGAGCACCGCTAGTTACAGGCCTCCAACTGGACTCTGCGCCGGTCATGACCTATATTTGATTCTCAAATATTGAAAGAATCTGTATGCACTTAATACAAGATGGAATTGTCTTTTTTCTTTCCATGTTCATGCTCTTTAAGCAGACAATTTGTATTTAGAAGAACAAATTAGATAAAACTAGTAGCTTCTTAGCTTCTACTGATCACCCAGTTCACCAAGCCACAGATTCTCCATAAAAGAAAGCATAAATGCAAACACTACTAGCATGTTTTGAGAATGCTACAGATTTCTCTTTGTGAACAAAAGATAAGCAATCTTGGTGTAATTATTAAGTACTCACAGTTATAACCGTGTTCATAGGAGAGGATACACTTCTATCATATAATAAGAATACAGTGTGTCCTTATTAATGCCTTATAACAACTTGTTAAATTATGCTCTATTTTTTCTTTCATTCTTTTATTTTTTTGATTCTTTACATTCTTTTACTCAAGTATCTGTAAAGCTGCTTGTTACAAGAAAGCACCTTGGTAAGTGTCCTTGTGATTTGGGATGAATACATTATGGATACAAAATTGTCTTCATACTTCTTATAATATTCCCTTTTCACCTCTTCACGCAGAGATCACCTTCAGCTTGTTGTCACTGCACTTTATTGCAACATAGGAGGTTTACAGGGTCACAGCCAGTCTTGTTTCTTTTGTTCTGCCAGTGCACGTCTTGTGAGATTTACTCTCATGCTTCTAATGATAACATGGCTTTTTTGTAGTTTTATAATTACAGTATATTAATAGTATAATTATTTTTCACACATATGAAGGATGACAGATTTCTTTCTATGAGATATATTCAATGATATTTTTGTGAATATCTATGTTAATGTATCTATATGAAGATGATCTCCCTGACAAATTGTCAGTGGGATACAAAAAATTGCCTTTCGCCCAGTAGTTTTGCCAGATTCATCTGTCCCCAAACCACTAGTCTCTTTTGCCAAGATCTATTTTACAATTCCAAAATGTTATGCACATCAAAGAGAAATAATTAAAAATAAATTGCTAGATAATTATCTTGTAAAATTTTGGGCATAGCTGAATTTTCAGAGATGAAGTTCATGTTCAGCATCTTTTCTCTGTAAATAAGTGTCAATATTATATACCCTAATTCAGAAAGATGATGCATTCATGTTTGATTTTAATCATGTGTAGTCTCACTAAAAATTAATAAAAATGTATATTCCTTCTGCAAGTGAATAAAAAGTGAAAGATGAAAGTAGGTAATGTAGAGTTTAACTGCAAAAATGATACAACTTACTCAAGTGGGCACACAGCATATCTGAAGACATTGAAAGAAGACATAGAATAAATGCTTTCAATTAATTTTGGATTTTTCCTCTCTAAAGCACTTCAGGCCTTTCCCATAATTTTATTGAGCAGGGAGACATTTTAGACAGGCAAAAGAAATCTTGCATTCAGGTGTGTTCTAACCTCCAGCCTGTTACTACATTCTGGGATAATCACGTGGCACGAGTTAAGGATTTTATCTATATTACAAATCTGTTCTCAGAAGGCTTTACACTCTCCATTGCAGCCTTTGATAACTCAATTAGTCTCTCAAGAAGTTGGGAATAGCTGATAAATTCACTTTAATGTTAAATCAAGTACCCCAGCAGGTTTCACTTAATATGATCACTTCTCAGGGAGCTGAGCTCTAGAGGTGATACCTCCCAAATGGAGCCTTTTGCAAGGAATATGTGGGCCTTGAGAACAGATTAAAAGAACTACCTGTACCACCATAGCTTCTCACTATTAATAAAGTTACTTCAGATCATGACAGTGATCTCATTCACTCTGATGGTTGTCCATCTAGTTTAAATTATTTAATTGATAACCTTAGCTCCCTCCATGGAACAGATTCCATGAATATGATGAACGATCTCAGGAGCTGAGAATGTTTTTAAACAAGCTGATTTTAACCCTTCTCTTTAAACATTATCTTTTGGGATTCCCAAATCCTATTGGCAGACACTGATTGCTGAATAACAAGTAGGTGGGGATTAGCTACATCTGCATTGACTGTGTCTTTGGAGAATGCTGACAATAATGCCAGTTCTGTTTGTCTACCTCTAGGACATGAACAAAGAGTATGCGTTAGATGAACAACAGGGTTTAGTGTGATAAATAGATGGATGTCCCTGTAGAAATCAGCTAGCAAAGCAAAGAAAAATCCAAATAAGAAAGTGCTGCTTACTACTTACAACCAGTTGGCTTTAATAGGCAGATTGTCATTGACCTTCTGTAAAGGATTAGTCTTGCTAGAAGGAAGACCTGAATTTTAGATGAATTCATCTATGTTGTCAGAGATGCATGTGGTCATCATAGTTAGAGTGGGCTAACTGTGACACCAAAAACATACAGAAAATGCTGTATTTTCCTTTCCAAAAGTAGAAAATAAATAATGACCAGAATATAAGTATCCCAGTCTATGTGAAATGCTTTATTTTGTGTTTTTATTCCACTTTTTTTGTTTGAAATTAAATAGGCAATTATGTTCAAGGATAATTTGCTGTTTGTTTTATAAAAGAGATTCTCACAGTAAGCAAAATAAAATATGTTCCTTTAGATATGATTTTTTCAAAGAAAGAGTTTGAATTGAATTAATTTCCAATAAATTCATCCTAGGAAATTTCAAGAAAGACATTTTGCATAAACATTTAGATTTAACATATCATTTCTTTTTTCTTACTTGAAAATCAAGGAGTTACATAATAGCTTCTTTCTATGCATATTAGTTAACCTATTAAAGACTGTGCTAGTTTTATATATTTTTCATGTAATTTTATTACTATTTTTTCTTTAATATGCCCTTAGTTTTTTCTACCTAAAAACCCACTCTGAAACTGACAATATCTATCCCAAGATAAATTGTGAATATTAGCCTAACTAAGCTGTCCAATTTGGCTCTGAAATATTCCTTGTAGTTATGCAGATGCAGTAAACTGTGGTTGCAAATATGGAGGCAGTTTGTAACATCCAGCTGTAACTGAATTTATTTGAATATCATGTAAACCAGTAGGTTGTAGTGGCTAAATGTAGCTGTGCTGATATATCACAGGAACATTTGATAATGCAGATGTGCTCTACAGGATTACCATCATTGGTTTTCCACTTGACTATCTTTAAAAAAACAAAAACAAAACAAACAAACAAACAAAAAAAACGCTAAATAAGCATGTCAGATTTTCAGAGGACTGTGGCTGATGTTCTATGAACAACATTGTTGACAGTACGAGGATCCTTGTTTATCATCCCAGCCTGACTCTCAGAAATGACACTGCTAAATCAAAAAGCACATGCCAAATTTAAACTGATAATTTATTAAAAGAAGGAATGAATATTTGGGTTAATGTTTGAAAGACATAATGAGTGGAAAAGCTTAAGCCTACTAAACCTTTAAAGGAGTAATTTTGAGCTCAGAAGTGTTTCCAGGAATTGAATCAGTGATTGGTGGGAATTTGAGGTATGTTTCTTCATACCAATAAATTTAATTTTGGCATACTATGATTTACTTTTCAGAATCTCAGAAAACCTAAAATTTTGCTCCAAGACCTAGAGCTATCAATTCTGCATTTTCAGTAGAGGTGTAAAAATCTGATGCAAAATACTCTCTTCATGTTAATTTCCTGTTAAACAAAATTTAAATGCATGCTTTGGTAATATTTGCAAAAGATTTGTAGATCTGAACTGTAGATAGAGGAGCAAATTGTAATTTAGCACTTTTTGCAAAGTACTTGGTACTCTGATGTGTTTTCAGGATTCAGCTAGAACTGAGAGCCAACAGAGCTTGGGATGCAAATCAAAGTAAAGCAGCTCAGAAGGGTTGGTGGAGAGTTTGGCTCTTATCTGACCCTGCCTCTAAATTCAGTCAGGAGGTAGGATGATGTGCTACTTAATGTCACAACCTGCTCTGTACACGAAGTACAACTGATCAGCTGCTCTGAATTTCTCTCACTAAATTCCAATTAAAAATAAATAAATAAATACAAATTAAAATAAAATGATAAAGAATTATTCTATGGTTCTATGATTTATACATGTCAAACGTTTTGCTTGTGTAAAGGTGGTAGCCCCTGCACACCAGCAAAGCCACTTCCTGCTACAGCTTTGACAAGAGGTCAGTTGGAACCAAAACTGCAGCCTCAAGGAGGGAGTGGATCATCTACAATTTGCCTCAATGAAAAGCAGCAAATCCCAGTGTGCTCCTGCAGGCATTCAAAATACAGCACTTTGAAGCAAATTTTACTTGTGTAAAAAAAGTAGTAGTTTGTCATAAGCATGGTAACACAGTAATAGAGGAGAAAATAAGTTGTTTTACTTTTGCAAGGAAATATCTCAGTGGAAAAATACCAGCAATTTTGATCTGACTGGATACCAAATGAATATTCCTTGGAAATACCAGAAGATATACATGCATGTAATCACTAGGATATTATTTTGTAAGAGGGCATTTTTTTACTAACAGGGACACATGAGGTACAGATCTTGGAAAAAGGGATTCGTAATACTGAGTTACATGGCTAAGTTCCACCTACATTGAATTAAGGAAAATTGGGCCCTCAGACTCACAACAGAAAGTTTGTTGAGCGCAGAAAAGCTTAAGACATCTAAGTGGAGAAGTCAAACCAATGAGCGTGTGTCTGACACAGAAGCAGACTACTTCAGGATCTACCTGAATACACATTCCCTGTGCATTTAGTGAAGACAGATAGGCCTGTCTGGGAAGTATTTTACCTGGAGCATATCACCAAGTACCAAATGACCATTTGAATCCATCCTTCTCCATTGTCTCTGAAGACAGCATAAAAATTCTAGCTAATTTTAATTGCTGCAAAATAGATTATGTGATTCTCTCTGCTTCTTGAGAGATTATTCTCTCTATTATATCTGCTGTTAGACACCTGGTAAGAAAATAATATTCAGCATCTAAGTCCACTTCCTGTGTTATTTTTTTAATCACTAGATTGACATGAACTCTCCCAGAATTTCTTAAATTAGATGAAAGATGTCTTGTTTTCTTCCCTGTTGCATGCTAGTAAAGCTTAAAGAGGAGAGCTGACAAAACTATGGTTTGCCTTCGTACTCAGTAGGACTTAGGGTATGTGGTAGGAGCTGCAGGTTCAACCAGATCTTGAATACGAAATTAGATTCTCCAACTTTTTGGGTAAGTTTTGTATGTGCAAATGCTGCAGAACACTGCTATTCACAGTAACGATTTAAACTGAACACTATGTAAATACAGCATATTAGAAATATTTGATTGTGTCTAGTAAGTGAGACTTTTCAGAATACCTCAGCTGTAAGAGTATTTTTTCCCTGAATCCAAAACAGACGTAGGCAGGCACATTTGCCCTTGGAGGGACCTTGCGTTATAGCCTTACTCAAACTACAGTAAAAGATGCACATTGAATGTATTTAATTTTGTTACCATGGATGATGGCAGACGTCAAATTACAACCATTGTTTATTACAAGCATTATCATATTTGCTGGAGGGTTTGAGGTGAACATTGACACAAAGGCTAAAAAAACTTCAAAAGGTCTTCAGTTTAGTGTTTGTTCTACACAGCTACCTCCATCTTTTAGAGTATTACTGTTCTGCATGGTCTGACTAACCAAAGAAGAGGATTTGCCATGCTCTTTGATCTCTTCAAAATATATTGAAATCTGAAATCAAGTGCTTTACCTGAGTTTGACTTCACTGGCAACAGTGAGCTGAATAATGTATTAGGGTGCAGAGTCACCCTAATATCACATAAAAAAAAAAATTATGATGTATTTTCAGAATAGATCTGGCTATGTCTGGCAAATAGCTAAGAGCTCTGAAGTTTTATGTGGATGAAGAAGGAGGAGGAACAAAAAAAAAGAGAGAGAGAGAGAGAGAGAAAATAAATAGAGAAAGGAATTCTAGCTAAAACATTTATAGAGGAAACAGCCCTGTTTGATTAAGAGGCTGTACAAAGTCACAAATGTCATGCTCAGAAAAAGCACAATTTCTATTTAAAAATATTTACAAGACAACTAAAATATTTCATTGATATCCATGGTGAAGACCTCTTTGTGTATCTTGCCAATAATGCAAAAATAGTTCTACAAAAAAAAAAAAATAGCACAAATATCCTTTCATTTTTTTTCCTTTCCATTAATCACATAGGTTAGAGGGTTTTTACATGGTAATACTAGGGACAATTAAGTCTGTTTAACAAAGAGACAGATGCCAGATGTATGCATGTAACAGTTACGGAGGAAGCATATGCATAGTATCAACTCTGCAAATAGTTGGGCTCCCTAGGCACTCAGCAGTTTTGAAGCTATGGGAGGGAATGTTTTTATGTTATAACATTTTCCCTTGGTAGTAGCAAATTAGCTGCCTTGTATCCATCTTCAGCTGCAACTGCAAAGTCACTTGAGAGCTTACAAATAAGTTTAGAGCTCTGGTAAGCTGCCTCTTAGATACCTGAGAAGCAGAAAACATACCACACGTGTGATGTAGCTGATGAACTGAAGAAAATGTTTGATTTTTTTCTTCCTTAAAGACAATTATTTTGTACCTTAATTCCTTACAGAATTTGTACTAGGTCACACTGAGCCTCGCTTTCAGATGTAGTGCTTCACAGTACTTCACACAATTTTTTTGTCTCCCTGGGAGTTAAGGCAATTCTTTTTCTCAAAGAAAAACAAAACTACCTTTTTTTTTTTTTTTTTTTTTAGGTAGATATTGAAGTCAATTTTTCTCCCCTTCTCATTATCTGTGATACTGAGAATTAAAGACAAAAAAATCTGTGGAAGTGTCTCATATTTAATTTCCAAAAGAACAAAAAGGCTGGCAGGAGGGGCACACATTTAAATCAAGACATGGTGAAAAGCATACATGAAGCTGGAAAAGAAGTAAATATTATAGTGATGGTTTTCAGTAAATGGACAGGTCTCTTTAAAAACCCCCAGAAGTTAATCATGTTTTGCAGTATTTTATTGTCTGCCCTGTTTCTAGGGGTACAGCATCTTCATCATCTCTGCAGAGTAAGGATTTTCTTACAAGAAGTTAACAGATAGACACTGACTGACATATTCTGAATCATTAGCAGCTTGGAAGGTAGCAGCTACAGCTTCTACTTGCTTTGCCAGAACAGTGTTTATTACCTCACTGTTGGGTTTCTTTCAAAGGCTATTCAGAGAAGTCAGCTGAGGGTGTAGCTAAGTGCAATTACTCTGACTGCATCTGATTTGGTGGTGTTTGTAATTAGCCTTTACGTCTGATTCCAGGACTAAAACACATTTCTTATAGGACTATGGCTTAGATGAGGAATTTTTGGAGACCAGAAAAATAGCTTCTAACAGTTAACAGGCTTAAAATGTGAAGATATTAGTGAAAACAATGAACACATAATGCCAACATCTTTGAAAATAGATCCTGAATTACCCGTTTTTCTTAAAAATATGTTTGGTCCTGTCACAGTCCTCTGACATCAGTACAACAAATGAAACTATAACAAATGCAAAGACGACAAGTAAAATTGTGGCTCTCAGTTGAGCAGCTGAACTGCTGCAAATAAAAGTAACTACCAGGAGAGATTTTCTGTATTAGCGCTGTTAATGTATATAGTCTCCTTGATTCTTGAAATGTAAGAAAATGATCTTGAACTTAGGGGTTTTTGATGAAGGATCTGGGGAAACGAAGACATGCATACTCTGAAATCATCTTCAGTACCTTTCAGAGATTCATTTACAGGTCATGGAGAACCTGAAAATATTTTATTTAATCTATTTACATGTACAATTCTCTTTGCCAAAATAGTTACATTTAGAGAGTCAAATTTAAAAGGCATCCTTCATTATTCTTTTTGATTGACCTAATTAGAGCACCATCCAGGCAGAAAGCTAAGTAGGATAGCCTTATGAAGCTCAAGTTCCTAAAAGACTGTGGGTGCTTCATAAGTTGGCACAAGGGTAATGCCATTCTGGAGATCTATTTTGAAGGTGGTGATAAAAGATGACTCCAGCAATCTGCTAAACAATAGTCTAGGGCACCATCTAATCAAACAATAATGAATATGCTACTTATCGTGGCACAGAGGAAACTCCATATGAAACTATTAAATCATTTCTTTTTTCCTGGGAAGATATTTCTGTGTCTTTATGTCTAAATGAGAGTTCCTTAAGATGCCTCAACATATTGTTTTTTAGTTCCGAGTGCAGCATCATGAAAACCCTTCTTCCTCCTGTTCCATCAGGTGCATCGAACCTCCCATGAAGTCCAAAATGTATGACCCTCATACAGTATCAGTCTTTTGAAGCAAAGAGTGTTACCCAGTGGGCTTTTCTATCTATCAGTATAAAACAGACATGGTCTCATTATTAACGTCTAGTAAAGGAGATTTTAAATCTGAATCCAGGCATGCTGGCAGGAATATGGGGGAAGCTGCATTCTTTTTCACTAAAGTAGCCAGATTTCAAATGGTTCAGCATATGTATTGCCTTTAGAAAGATTTTATTTTATTTTATTTTTGTGAGATTTTGCAAAGGAAAATAGCATTTGGAAGGCTTTAATGTGTTGATTCTGTATTGGACAAAATCAATCTCCTATACAGAACCTGATATGCTTCCATTCAAGACAATCTACCCATAGTCAGAATGTAAACAGAACCATCAAAAGATACAGAAACAGATTTCTTCAGAAGCCTGTTTCTCTCCTCAGTGGCACTCCCATCAGTCAATGTCTGTAAACAAGTTGTCATATCCAAATTTGAGACAAGCTTACAAAGCAGAAAGCTTAGTGGCTTGTAATTAAAGATTTGTATGCTGAGATACTTGGCAACCCATGAGGAAAGCTTAGCAGTATATTATATAGCTAATCATTGGTGGCTTGATAGTGTGACAAAAGGAGACAACTTCTTTAAATTATGGGGCTTTACATTAGTATATCCAGGAAATTTCAACAGCGTGATTATATTTTCATTAATGTTGTCTTTCCTTCCCATACATTGCTTTTGTTTGTAATAATAATTTGTTACCTCTTGTCTCTAACTGTACAATCTATTATTATTTGTATAGGATGCTGCACAATGGGGCTACTTAATGACTGGATTCCTAAACATTGCCAAAGCACAATACACAGTGTTAGCTTTTACAAAATATTACAAATTAGACATGGAAATCATCAATAGTGCAATTATGACTAGCTCACAAAAAAGTTAGTAAAAAAAATTGAATATCATGTAAATGATGTTATTGGTTACACAAATTCAGTTTGGTTTCAGATGTAAATGTCAAATGATTTTTATGTGTCAGTTGTGAAATAATCCCACTGTAAAATCTGTGCCTTGATCAAGAATAAGAAAATATGTTATATAAAAAATATTCCTTCTAACAGATCCTCAAACCTATTCCCTTCTGTTAATCACTGCAGTTTTGTTTCTCTTCCAGGAAACAGCTTTTGGGCTCTACAACAAAGATTTACTGTTTAAAGCTATGAATTTGTCAGGTTACTAAAGTTTCCCTGTAGCCTCTCAGCTAAGTGCAGAGCTGGCATAGGTAGCCCTTGTATATTCCTGCCTGCAGCACTGGGACAGGATGAACTTCTTTTATGGTGGGATGGGGAAGAGTCCAAAATATATTTTCACGGCTGTCATGTGGTCCTTTTACTGCAAATTACAATAGGTGCCAGTCTGACTTGCAGGCAAACTTTGGAAAACAAAGCTGTGTCCCCATTCTTAGCCTCTCCTGTTTCTCCTCTAATGGGAAGAAATTACTACTCAGAGACTCTCTTGTTCTGTCACAGCTGCTCCAGCCAGGTAGGCAAGCAGATAATGGAGCACGCAGAGGCATCTCCTCTTCTTTCTTCTAGGTGATGTTGTCGAGGTGCTGCAATAGAAAATAAGCGACAGTTTCTAAGGCAGCCCTCCTCCCATTAAGGTTGTTGGGGGCTGTTGGGGAGTGGTGTCTCTTTCCTTTTCAGTGCATGGGCCTGGAACGCGTTTTCAGTTCACTGTCAGCCATAAAAGACTGTGTTTATACAATCAACCTTGAGAAGCATAGTGAAAAATGTCAAAGGCCATGGACTATGCCCAGAACATGGTAGAAACTGTTTTTTCTGCTTTGGAAGTTTCGTCAACGTTGTGCATTTTGGAAGTGGAGCCTGTTCCTGTCTGTGACTCACAGGTCTGATTTGCTTCCAGAACAGCAAGGCAGAGGCCAAAGACCCATTGTTGGGATCTGTGGACCAGCTCGTTGTGAGGATGGAAAATTTTCAGGTAACAGAAATGTTTTCTTTCTCCTACACTGTCTTTAAATATAAATATATGATTACCATTAAATTGTAAACATGAATTCAACTCATACTTCTGTAAAAAAAAAAAATTAAATGTTCTGTAGTGCTTATTGTAATACTGCAATATTCCTGCAATATTTATGGTCTGGGACAACTGTAAACTAGGATTAAATCCATAGACACACCAGCTTTTCATTGCTTTTAAAGTGTGTTATGCCATGCCAACATTAGAAATATATTCTGTTTATCCTCTGTCCAAAAGACAAGCAAGAAAGCCACCAATCAAACAAAAAAACAACAAGGGAAAACTGTGTAAGGATTATAGGCCTCAACTGTTTTGGTTTTAATAACAGAAAAAGACCGCAAAATCCCAGAGGTTTAAAAAAGTGGCATTCTCTTCTTATTTTACTACCAGTCATTTTGCTTATCTGAGCTACATAATTGCTTTGCCTAACTGAAAGGAGCCTTTAAACTGACAAACCAATATAAATACTCAGATTGGAGACAGCTATGTTTAATAACAGCAAGCATGTGTACAGAAGTATTTGTTTACCTCTGCTCATTTATGTCAAAATCAATTGTAATTAAACAGGAATCCAACCACAGAAGTAGTACTTTAGCTGATTGTTCTCATCAGAAGTGTCATACAGCCTTGGTCCTTAGGACATGTCAAAGAAGCCCCTTATTTTCCTCCTGTAATGAATACCTACTTACAGTCCTTTCAGTTCTTTAGTAAAGACAATTGTTTGTCTCAAATCAAAAGAAGGTTTTCAGGTATATTTCAGGAATTACTGAAGTTGTAAAAGGAGAAATTATTTGTTTTCTCCTTTGGGCATATTTGTTGTCCATCTGTTTATACATATGTCCAGAAAATACAGGCCTTCCATTTCTATTTCAAAGTATTCAAATACAAGAAACGCTGTATTAATCTAAAGGAAATATTGTTCCTCCTCCCCACCCTACATAGTATGTTTATGGTCAGACCAGAGAAATATACTTTACAGAATTTTGTACCTTATTTCATCACTGAGTGAATTCTAAATGGAGATATTTTCAGAAATGAACACGAAATTGCAAAATCAAGGGTAAAATGACAGGGAGTCAGTGTGAATTGTATGCATGCATTCATGGGTTAATCTTTCTCTTTGTAATACAAAATAAGGTTCAGAAAATGTGAATTACTGCTTATTCTGTAATGCAATGAAGAATAGAGTATTTCAAGAGTGAAGGTGGATAACGTCGTCAATACCAAACTGCATGCTTCATAAATAAGATACACTTTCTGGAATCAGTCATAGAATCAGAGAATCATAGAATAGATTAGGTTGGAAGGGACCTTTAAGATCATCTAGCTCCAAATCCCCTGCTGTGCGCAGGATTGCCACTCACTAGATTCGGCTGCCCAGGGCCCTGTCTGACCTGGCCTCCAGGAATGGGACATATGCAACTTCGCTGGGTAACCTCTTCCAGTGTCTCACCACCCTCAGAGTAAGAAAATTCTCCCTAACATCCTACCTAAATCTCCCCTCTTTCAGTTTATAGCCATTCCCCCTTGTCCTATCACTATTTACCAGTGTAAAAAGCTCGCTCCCCTCCTGCTTTTAAGCTTTTCAGATATTGGAAGGCCGCAATGAGATCTCCTTGAAGCTTGCTCTTCTCCAAGCTAAACAAGCCCTACTCCCTCAACCTTTCTTCATAGGAGAGATGCTCCAGACCTTTGATTGTCTTCATGGCCCTCCTCTGTACTCTCTTCAACAGCTCCATTTTTTTCTTGTGCTAAGGGCCGTAGACCTGGATACAGTGCTCCAGATGGGGCTTCATGAGGGCAGGGTAGTGTGGGACAGTCAATTCCCTCTCCCTGCTGGCCACCCCTCTTTTGATTCAGCCCAGGATGCAGTTGGTTTTCCAGGATGCAAATGCATAGTTCTGGTTCATGTCCAGCTTTTTGTCCCCAAGTCCTTTTGGCCCCCAATTCCTTCTCGGTAGAGCTGCTCTCAAAAAGTTCTTCTCCTAGTCTGTACTCATATCTGGGATTGCCCTGACCCAAAAGCAACACCTTGCACTTGGCCTTGTTGAACCTTATTAGGTTTACATGATCCCACTTTTCAAGCCTGTCCAGGTCACTCTGGATGGCATCCCTTCATTCTGTTGTATCAACTGCACCACCCAGCTTGGTGTTATCAGCAAACTTTCTGAGGATACACTCAATTCCAATATCTATTTCATTGATAAACATGTTGCTTATGCAGATGTTAATTTACAAACTTCTTGGGTAATGTAGAATAAAATGTGTAACATGCGTCTCAGGTTACACCAAAATACATACTTTGCACTGTAATTTATATTTTTCCAACATAATTTTTTTTCCAAAACCATCTTAAATTTCTGCCCAGTAAAAGTTTCCTATCTAAGTGACTGTTGTTTCCAGACAGCTTCTTTCTTTTTCTTTCGATGGCAGATAATTTAGCAGTTCTATTTTTGTGTGTGTTCTCCATGAAGTGCATAGAGCACTTCTGACTGTTTATCCTTAAAGCTCCAGAGAATTTGGAAAACCTCTAGGGTGATTCTGTTTATTGTACACACTTGCACTGTTAAGGATTTCAACAGGAGGGAGACAAGCACACAGATAAAGATCAATGGCGCATATCACTCTACCATCGTATCTTGATGTACAGCACAGTGTTTGACCTATTCTACATATATATATTTATATATCTACCTTTAAATTGATTCTATTTTCTCATAAATGCTAATTTGGCCTTTAGTGGTGATAGTTCACTTCATGTTTATAGTTTCTACTGCTAGTACAAAAGGGCCTGTTTGATTTTCTTCACTGTCTGCTAGCTGTAACAGGCAAAACTACAAGCTAATGCTGAGGTGAACAGCTTATAATGTGTGATCATCAATATTTGAAATCCATTTCCCATGATGTAACCCAAAAATGAAATGAAAGACACAGATTTTCAAAACTGGAGTACCGAAGCTCATGCTATGAGCAGGTGGTTTTCACTTCAAGGTCGTTCAGGATATTTTTCTTCAAAAAAATACCTTTTTTTTTGGCTTCCTACTTCATTCATTCATTGCTAAGATGCTCGGGGATCAGAAATGGAAAGTTAGTCAATACTGTGAATATGAATGCAATCCTGCTTTAGCAAATGCAGGAAATGAGAAGGGGAATGAAGATATGACATGCAATACACATGATGTATATGCTATATGGTATATATCTCTTCTACTTAAAGAGATTGCCAGCAAACTCTGTATTTTTGTTGATGTCAATGAATAGTGCAAATACTGTAAAGTTATCCTCATAGACACCGTATGTATGCACACATGAAGTAATAAATTCAAATCATAGAATGTAACTTGGTGACAAAATTAAACTAATCAGTTTTGGAAATCTCAAAGTATAGTTTTTGGCACACTGTAGTTAATATATTTCCATTGGCTGAGAACTTCCCTGATCTTTATCTTTCATTTCAATTTCAGTTCACAGAATATTTTTAATAATACAGTACTGTCAAGGCTTAGAATAAGATGCAGTGGTAAATAGAATCTCCTATTACATAAATTGCTCAGCTGTGCATTTTGTATGTACATAGGTCGCTCTGAAAGTAATGCCTCCTATTTATTTCCATGGAAACAACAACAGATACAGAGAGTGTGATGTTCTGTTTGATAGAGCAAACTCTCAACGACAAACCAGAGCCTGCATGCTGATCTTGTAAAAATCTGCATGGCTTGTCTTTCACATCAATATCGCCATTGCTGAAACAAACTACCTGCTGTCTCACTGTGCTAATGTCCACTACTTGGTCTCCATAAATGTGCAGAAATCATTGAGTGTCAATGAGTGTAATGAGAGGAATTCAGTTCCTCACCTTTGCTTCATACACACTTCCATATCAGATGCTATTTTGTCAGACTGCCCCTCTGCTGCCATTTGTCACACAACAACAAAATGTTACAGAATACGGGCTGAAAGGTTCAACCTCTACTGCCATACCACTAACACTCACCTCTGACGTCTTGGGCCAACATAATAAAATAGGAGGCATTACTTTCAAAGCAGCCCTTGTGTATATATATATGTATATATAACATATGTCTATATTCAAGTGTATATATATGTATTCAATGTTGAAAGTAGGAAGTTATATAACTTTTAAATAATATGACACAAATCTAGTGCCCAGAAGATTGAAAAATCATCCCTTCCTTAGATCTTCTAATCTAAAAATACTTTCCTAGTAAGCTATGAGCTCTTAACACATTAAATATGTTATAATGTTTTACAGGTGGTGCTACCTCTCATTTATTTATTTAGTTAGTTTATTTGAGAAAAAAAGGAGCAAAGATGATTCTTGCTTTCATGGAATGATTGAAAAGGGAGCTAGTGGTAGGGAGAAGTCTTGGTCCATTTATCATGCATTTTATGGTAGCTAACAAATGCTGCATGCTTTCAATTTTTCTTTTATTAAAAAGGGACAAAAAGTATATAAAAAATTGATACAAAGGATAGTTAAGTTTGCAAAACAAAACAGTTAGTTGGCAAATAGATTAATTGCTTGGAGAAAACTTTAGAAGAGCCAAAAAAACTTTTACTAAGCATTTTATGCATTCTATATAAGAATAAAATAATTTTACATATTGATAAGAGAAAATCCTAAATGCAGCAGCTATTATTTCTCATTACTATCTAGATTCACCTTTTAAGCCAGAGACTAAGTTTACCACAAATTCACTCAGCAGAATTAGGAGAATGAGAAAAAATAGCAAAATCAACTTCGGGAAACATTTGCAAAATCTACGATTCCAGAATTACTACCGAAAGGATTGGTTTTCATTGGCCTTGGAGCATTTGTTTTGTTTATTTCTGTTGGATTTCTGTGCTTAATCAGACATCAGCTATTATTAGCTGTTGCTTATTCCGTGCTAAAACTTGAAATCTTCCTCTCCAGTGTTCTTGTCCTATGTCCCTATTTTTTTTTACAAGATTTTATTTTTTCCATTTTTGTTTGTTTGCTTGTTTGCTTGTTTGTTTTTTGAGAGAGAGGGTGATTAGCAGTTTTACTTGGTGAACACAGCAGCTGTTTGAAGATGTGTAAGTTCTAGAAAACTAGATGCAGAAAACTTTAGTGGGAGTGAACTAATTATTAGAGTGAGGCGTATAAGATGTCCTTTATATGTATGGAATTTGTAGCTACATTTTCTTATTAAGAAATTGTCCCACATATTTTGTGCCTACGAACACAAGTGCCAATTTCATCTCATTCAAGTGAAGCAAAATCAGAAATTTTCCCAGTTCTGCCAGTGTGTTACATTCTTGGGATTGGGGATATATTTTAATCTTGGTTTTCATTATGATTACTTCAGTTTGTATAGTACATTAGAAATCAGAATGCAGTTTGCTTTTCCTTGGATGTCCCCTAAAAATTTTATCTTTCAAGCATGTCTGTTACGATCTCTTCCTCAAAAATCACTGTGTTCTCCTTTCCCTGTACTTCATTCTGTCTTGCTTTTTTTATTTCTTTTTTGAAAGTCTTAAATCATTCTTAAATTTAAACTTCTCATGGAAGGGAGCGTGTATACAGAATGACACTTTTTTGCAGATCTGTATTAACAACTCACAGATCTGAGTAAATTACCTCACTCCAATTTAACTGATCATTGTGACATAAGACAATTTTGATTAAATTCAAGTCACATTATATTCATGTCTTTTTAGAAATGTGAACAAATCTACTTACACTATTGGACTGTTGTAGTAGTGTTTCTTCTGTGTCAGGTTTCTGCAGCGCAACTGTCCATGAATCTAGTGTTTATTTATAGACATCTTAAGATTACAAGGGGGTTATTTTCTAATTTGGAAAGATTATGATCACTTAAAATTTGCTCTGTCTTCAGATCAACAAGTTTGCTTAGCTATTTGCAAGACCTGTTGTGCCTGTCTCTGTACATGTGTATAATTAATTCTTACATATAAATACATATTTACAGTTTTTTCTTCCACTGGAATTTAAGGCATTTTGTACGTACTGAATTCCTCATATCAAATTTGAGACCTATGTGTCCATTCCATTGATCAAAATATTTAATAGTTAAATATCAACATATTGCTATTTGAAACTAGAGACAGGAAAAGGATCCATTGTATCAGTAGTGACTGAAGAGTACTGAGAAGTTCAAGAAAGAAGTGAAGGTAACTGACATCAGAGTTGTGCATTGCTGGAAAAAAAAAATCCACAAACTGCATGTTTAAAACATATTTCTGGAATTTTTGTGCTTCCTGAAGTTAGATAAGAGTCATGTATACAATTTTGAAATGGTGAATGGTGGCTCAAACATATTCTATTAATGTAAAATGACAGATAAGCTAAAGTTTTTAAAAAACAATTTTGTTATGTCTTTGAACTGTATGACAGGAAATATTAAAATTTATGTTCTAGAAATGTAGTGAATTAAAAAGAAAACTATTTAATTATATTCCTTGAAAGAAATAAGAATATAGAAATCCTGAAAACATTATCAGTTCAAATAATATGTCATGGTTTGTCATTCTTTTAAATTGCATGTATTGAGCAAATCCATTTTCAGTTATTGCACCAAAACAAAAAATGGGGAAGCTGATTACATGATCCATACTCATGTCTAATAAAATTGCAATATACACTTTTTGACAAGCTTATATTTAATGCATACTGATGGAAAATTCTAGTTCTCTGTTCTCAACAGGAAAAGAAGGCTTTTTACGAAAACCTTTTTATTTCTTGACTGTCATACAACATAACAATTACAAAAGAAATGAAGGTGACAAAAATGAAAAGCTGGCTTGCTGATTTTTGTGAAGTGTTTGTATTTCCAGGAAGGCAGTCATTGCTCAGTTATTTCATTTGAAAAATTAATCCTGATAATACCTTTTGAGTTCCTTAAGTACTGTTCACTATTTTCTAGGATGAGTTTTACAGAACAAAGCCTAACAGATTTCTACAGCAGATTAGCTTACAGATGAAACTCAATTCCACTGACAACGATTCTCTAATGACCCCTTTTTACTTCCACTGGGCTGTGTGAATGCCTTAATACACAGAGAATAGCATTAAATAAATCTAAAGACTCAACTAGTGGGCCTATGTCATTCTTTTGATATATTTTAATTATAGCTCTTATTTTTCTCCATAATTAAGAAACCAGATGTCAACTAAGTCCATCACAAGTTGATCATTGACTTTTCATTAAAGCAAAACACTTATAACTGGAGTTCTTCTCTTTCTTCTTTGTTTTACAGAGCAAGAAGAATGTGTTAATTGCACAGATGAATGCAGAGTGCTTGGTCATTCTGACAGGTGTTGGATGCCACAGTTCCCTTCAGCCAGCCAGGCTGAGAATGCAGATTATCGCACAAATCTCTTTGTACCCACAGTTGAAGCTAATGTTGAGACTGAGACTTACGAAACTGTGAACCCCACTGGGAAAAAGACTTTTTGTACATTTGGGAAGGACAAGAGAGAGCACACTATTCTCATTGCCAATGTTAAACCTTACTTAAAAGCCAAACGTGCCCTGAGTCCTCTGCTTCAGGAGGTTCCCTCAGCATCGAGCAGCCCAACCAAGACATGCATTGAGCCTTGCACCTCAACAAAAGGACCTCTGGATGGTTGTGACGTGAAATCAGGAGCCTTGGCTGAACCAAACAGCCAGTACTTGTCAACTGACAGTCAGTATCTATCGCCTAGTAAACAGTCAAAAGACACTCCCTTCATTGCATCAGATCAGATGGCTAGGGCCTTTGCAGATGTGCATTCCCGAGTGAGCCGAGACTCAAGTGAGATGGACTCTGTTCTGGAGCAATTAGATCGTTCAGCCCGGGATCTAGGCAGGGAGTCGGTGGATGCCGAGGAAGTTGTGAGAGAAATAGACAAGCTCTTGCAGGACTGTCGGGGAAGCGACCCTGTGGCCATCAGAAAGTGAGGGGGAAAATAAGGCTGGCAGTTATGTTCCTCTTCTGCTGATTAAAACTGAGTAAATAAATAAAATCCCCTGGTTGTAACAGATTTACAGGAATGAAGGAAGATCAATGCTGCTTTAAGGCTTTTAGTGAACATCTGAAGTGCCCACAAGTATGTTCTTTTCACTGCTCTTTCTTTTTGACAGGTAGCACTGGTTTCATTTTGACCAAACTTTCATTAGGACAGAGTCAAGTACACTAAGAACTATGTGAATGAAGGAAAGACGGTGCCATTTTGACAATCTGATAGGAAGGTGTGAGAAAGGTGGAATGGAAATACGTCTGATACTTTAAGACTGTCCTCAATAGCTGATGCTGACTTTACTGTTTACGTATAAACCCCAAGAAAAACAGGGTTGAATATTTCTGATCTGTGGTGGATTTCCAGCAGTCACCACAGGCTTCTACTGAAAGTCCTAAAAGAGTTGTTGTAGTAGTCCAAGCGACACCAAACATTAACATTCATTTGTGGTAAACATTTATGTAAAAACGTATCTGCCACAAATACGAGAGGGAAAAAACAAACAAACAAAAAAAAAAAAACCAAGAAAATAAAAACAACACCATTCCAGATCATTATTCAACAAAACATATCCTGATCATCAATAAAACACTTCATATCATATTAAGATTAAATGTAAAAGTGATATAGTCCATCTTGTCCTGCACACACATAAGCTAATTCACTTGATAAAAAAAGGAAAAAAAATAATATCTATTTAGCATTTTAGTGTCCAACAAAAATATAAATAGTTAGTGATACATTTAAAAGAAGAGAGAAACGAAATACATTTTGGAAAAAAAAAAGTTACCTTTGAGGGTAATACATAAAAGAAATTAACATTATTAACACTTTTTTATTCATTTTTGGACACTAAAATAGCTCAGGAAACTGAAAATGTCTTAGACATTCACAGAAATCACACGATCATATAAATGTGCAAATGTAAGAAGATTCAGTGTGTTTACATCAAATGACATATTTTTATTGATTTATTGCAGATTCAGTGCATATGAGCCAAATTGTTGAGTGTATAAGAGCTATATTGTGTATTTTATTAAATTAATATATAGTTGTGTTGCAAAAATATTTGGGCTTATATTGTAAATGGCAAGTGTTGCCTCAGTAGCTGTCGAACTCTATGAGTTTTGTTTTTTCCTGCTTCCTTTTCCCCATGGATTTTGGGAAGCAGTGCCTCAGAGCAAAGTCTCTTGTTTAATGTATGGTCTACGAAGTACTGCAGTACATAATCTGTTCAAAATGTGTTTGAGTGAGCTGATGGGGCTAACCGAACAGCCTACAAATATATTCATCAGTCATAGTTACATGCAAGTCCTTGTAGAAGATTCTATTGGGAACCCATGTTTAAAAACAAAAATTACACTTGAACCAACACCTGGAACCTCCTTTTTTATTTATTTTGTTTTGTTTTGTTTTCCCCAAACACGTGCAGCCGGCCTGTTTAGTGTAGGATGTTTGATTGACTTCTTAAGAAATGCCACCCTTTTCAAAGTTTTGCTATTAAGTTCAGAGATTTGAAACATATGTCAGTGCCAAAACTTGTCAAGGTATGAGCAGTATTTTCTCTGTTTCTTTAGACTGTGCAATTGCTTCCTGCAGTTCTAATTATACACTGTTTATTTTGAGGGTTGTTTCTAGTTTAGTTTTCATTTTTTCTGAAAAATATTTGCAGAATAATTTGAGAGAGAGTTTCAACCTTTTTATTATATTTTCTAAGGGCATTTTTATTGCATTCGAAAAATTCAAAATTGCCTTCAGATGAAAGTTAAAAAAATCAACCCACGTTCAAAAAGAACTAGCACAGAACAAGAAGCAGAAGAAAAAAAGTTTAGCTCAAGATCTGTCATCCCCTGTGTGCTTCAGATACTGTGTTGGGTACTGTGCTATGGCACGTTGTTTAAAAACAGTATCTGTGTTAAATATAAGTTCTACTATACAAATGTATATAAAAGAGTTTATTCAATTTACGTTGGCAATCTTAAATATCATGAGGCCATACCTTTCATCAATCTGAGGAAGATCGTTGATCCAACATTCTGTTTTGACGTTGATATTGCTGTTAAAGGGTGATTTCAGTTAGTCAGTCCTACAACGGATTGTCTTTGGTTGTTGGAAACACCCAGTCTGATAGTTCGTTCTTAGCTCCTGCTGTTAAAAAAGTCTATGATTACATGTAAACTAATGATCTTGTCCATGTTTTATCAAGCTACTCTCCATGTTTTGGACAATTTATGTAACTAAAATGTGGTGTTGTCTGTGTTATATATATTTTTTTCTTTTTGGCCAGGAGACCCAAGATTGATTTTGCTTGATAGCTTGATAGCTTGAAATTCCATAGTGGAGAGGATTTCTTATTGTTTGAACAGTCTTTTATACGTACTTCTGTGGTGCTCATCACTTCAGTGTCTGTGCACCAAGTCTTTAGCTCTGCCAGTGAGATCCATTATTCAGCAAAATCTAAGCCAGTATGTAAATGCAGTCAAGTGATGGAGATTTGTGTATTTTATAAATGATTTTAACACTGAGTAACAAATTGTACAATTCATTGTATATGTCTGAAGACATAAAACCACAATATTCTGAGAAAGGGCTGTGCCAATGTAAGAGGAATTTACCTTAAGGCTCTCTGTCACTAGTGATTTACTAGCTTTAGCTGTTTAACACATTATCTGTTTTTAGTAGTGATTATTTATTTACCACTCTGAGGTAAATCAGAATTCATGACTCACAGCTTTATAGAAGAGTTTAGAAAATATTGCTTTTATTTAATTTGGCTGACAGCTTCCTTGTGTTGTAGATCTTTGGCATACTGCTTCCAGTGAGCATATCCGAGGTTAAAAAATTTGTTTCATAATTTAAGATTGATACACAATGTACCAATGAACCAGCAGAGCTTATACAACGTGAGTTTTGCTGGTTCAGTCAAAATTAACGTAATTATGCGTGAAAGAAGTACCACAAACAAAAGAATTAAAATGCTTTTTTTTTCTCTCCTTGGTATCTTTGCTATCACCACTGGAGAAAGAGACCACAATGGAAGATGAATTTGAGTTATTTCTCTCACTCTTTATGTACATGTCTTATAAAACTGAAATAAAATGTCTGTCACATGACTATAGAGAGAATGGCTGAGCTAAGGGAAAGCAAGTTAAGCAACTAATAAAATTGTACTGTACACTGTGAATAGAGCATAAGGCATTCTATTTTTGTTTTGTTTTGTTTTCCCCAAATTAATGAAATTCAGCAACTGAGAGTTCCTTAAAAGATTGGCCAATCAGGACTCTAAATCAGATATTTTCTTTCCCCCTTTTCTTTCCTGACATACTTATCAGGAAAGAGTCTTCTAAACTACGATTTGCCACTTGAAGGGATAGGCTTTGTAGTCGAAGCTACTCCCAGAAGTCAAAAATTGCCCAGAGTGGAGCAAGGTACATCATTCAAAAAAACTTTCAAGCTCTTTGTTGCCTAATGGAAGGGAAGTTGCTGAGGTCAAGGAGGAGACAGAAGCCAAGCATAATATACACCCACTCATTATTATTTAATTACTCTATTTTGCATCAGGCAGTGATTATTATTTCACTAATTAAAATGGGAGTTTTGGCTATCAAGTTTTGTTAATTTGAAGTGTAATTGAATGAAACCTGATCAAAGTTTTGACTTTTCTGGCCCAATAGTGCTACAGGTTGGCATTCGCGTTTATCAGTCTGTCTCCCCATATGGCTCAAAGTTGCACCAATGACTAGTGAATGACACACACAAAAAAGCAAATAAACAAGTAAAATCAAACAAGCAAAAAAAAAACCCACAAACAAAAGCAGCATACATTGTATGAATTACTTCAACTGCTATTGTTCAATGGCTGTGTTTAATGTGACCTATCTGGAAAATGAGGACTACGAATAAAAAGCAATTACTAATAGTGGTGTTTCCTGCTTTTACATTCATTAACACAGAAGAAATGTGTTAAACACTGCATACCACAAGGAGCCTGATGGTAATTACTTTGGAAAAGCAACTTGTGGCATTGTGGCTGTTACAGCTAGTTATCAGTTTGCCAAAAAAATGACAGTTCCTGCTTCATTTATTAGAAATGTGTAGCCCTTTTCTCTCAACAGGAAGGTGGTAAAGAGTTTTCATCAAGCTGGGTAGGTTTATCTTTTAAGTAGCTGATGTGCTGAATCCCTACAGGCTGTTATTTGCTCGTAGATACATGGAGGTGAATAAAGGATAGTTTGGTTCAGTACAGTGGTGTGAGTTCACCAAACACATTGTAAATGGGGGTAGAAGTTCTTAAAGGCTGTCAGCCCAACAAGAAAGATCAAAACACTTTCTGAGTATGTAAGTGGAGAAAATAATCTAAACAATGTAAGGATGTGGGTTTTTTTCTTTTTTTTTAAATATGTCTTTCTTAAGAGGCAAAAGATCTCATTCGTATTGTTTTAAACAACACGACAAATGCTGAGAAAATATAATTAAGTCCTATGTCCAGTTGACTGAGGTTGTTACCATTTAACACTTTCATTAGCCATTTTTATTTTTTTTTAAAAAAAGAGAAGTGCTATGTTAAAGCATCATGAACTCCCCAGATTATGTGGCACTTTTTCTTTGCTCCTGTGTGATGTAAGTGACATACCAAACAATGCAAAGCACATACACTTTATTATTATTATTATCATTATTTTACTAAGATCTAAGTATATAACTGTTGCTTTTGATAGCTAAATTGTATTTTTAGATTGTTCATAATACTACAATTATTATATGTACAAGTTCTGCAGGCAGAATTACCTTAATCCATTGCATGTTTGGCCCCTTTGCCACAAACAAAACCAGCCTGCATCTAATTAGCTGACTATCCTAGGCACACAACCCCCCTATTGTTTCCTTCCTGTTTTCCCGCTACATATATTTGTCTTTCTACAGGCTATATTCCAAAATCTAGGAAACCACTGTCTGTGCAGAGTCCTGCCAGAACATACCTTATGCTGCTGAAGGTATTATTGGACATGGGATGTTGCTGTCTTGCTGTCTTCAACTGTGTGTAATTCAGAGCTTGGCTGGACCCACAGTATATGTAGAACAAGTCATAAACCATTCCAGCTTTTCTTTACCCAGAATACAGAGTCATTGATTTCTCATTTGGAAAGTGGCCATCCTGTCAGACAGAGATTCTTAGATCTCCCTTAAGCCAACCACATATAACTGCTTCAGGGTGTTCACTCATGGGATAAATGTCCTGTCTTTATCCCTTACTGAGTCTAAGACATAAAAGCAGCTGAAAGCTTATTTCTTCAGTTAGCAACATTTCCCTAAAAATTACATTTCTCCAGTAGAAACAAGGGATAGCTCTCTGCTGTATATATAGCTTGATTTGTGAAAGGTCACCTATCAGTAGTGCATGCAGAAATGAATCAAGGAATTAATGAGCCATCTTAAAAATTTCTGAGATGTATATTCCATAATGCATATGTTATGATTCAGGGAAGAGAGCACACTATCTTGGTTTATTTATTGCTGATGTTTCCTGATAATACCTGGCTCAAAAAAACCTTTAGTTCAAGTTTTGGAGAAGTGTTTTTCATTGAGTGGAGACTGATTCCTTAATAATAATAATAATAACAACAACAACAACAACAATAATAATAAATAATTTTCCCTAAGTACTTGCTGGACAAATTGTAGGCTCTTCTTTAATTTTAAAAACAAAAATAGTGTCCTGACAGAGATCCTTCCCTTAGGTCCTTTGGATTAGAGATATTACATTTTGTTTGGACAATAATCCAAAATGTCCATTCTGCAATTTATCTTGGTAAGAAACAAGACATGGCTTTAAACACAGACTATTGGACAACAGCTTTAGAGTTTGACTTGCTGGGAAATTGAATAATTAAAATTCCATTTAAAATTAAAATTCCATTTCTGAAAATATTTTGTATTTAGTGCCTTGAATGTTAATTCCATTAAATTTTTATTAATGTCGCCTACTGAGCTGCTGTCACAGAACTAGGGGATGTCACAGGACTAGGGTGAGTCAGTTATCCTCAACTTTTTCCAAGTGAAAACCAACATTTAAGCTGCCTCTAGAAATCAGTTGATTGCTCATGAAGTTCAGAAAACATATTTGCAATATGTTTGCAATAAGAAATATTCTTTAACAAATCAGTGATTACATTTTTTAATAGCTTCAAATTTTCTATTTTAGAGGCAATCACATTCAAAACTCTTCTCAGTGGATTGATCTGAAAACAATTGAAAATGGACTATTGGACTGAAATCGACATTAAAGTGGAAACACCATATATGTCTGACCACTAGAAAATGACATTTATGTATTTGATATTACTGTCCCTGGTAAAATGTTCTATGCATTCATTTCTAATCCTTTTACAACAGACATCTTCTTTGATCCTACATGCTATTAGCATGATAATGATAATAATAATCAAGCTAGTAGCATGTAGCATGTCCATTTGAGTATTTTACATTGAAAATTTATCTTGTAGATAATTCACACTTCATACTACGTAATTAAAAAAAACCTTGTAGATCTCCATTTATTTCTTAAAATTCAATTTGTTTTAAAATTTGATCGTATTATAATTGCTAAAATATATAAAAGCAATATTTTTATTTTCCAATTAGAACACTTATTTTTTAATGGACAAAATCTTCATTCACTATTTTGAGCTCAATGGGACACCCTGTTAAAAGGAATATCTGACTTAGTGAACTAGTCAGCTCTAAATCAGGATGTTTCTCTAACAATTAAACATATAGCTATTACATTTTTAGTGAAAAATATTTTATTTTAACATTTTTTACTGAAAATATGAGAAAATTAAACAGCTGATATATATATTCTAGATAATATCTGGATATATTCTAGGTATTCTAGATGTGCATTCAATATCTTCTAACTATAATATGGATCATAATTATATATTTCATTATCAGTCCATTTTCCAGGTGCTGAATCAGATCATGTGACAAATTGTATTTAATCTCAATAAATTCTGACTTTTTACGCTTAAAGCCATGTTGGCCATAGGAATGATTTTCTATGTCCTTGTGTCTCATTCTAGATGAAGAACAAAATGAATGCAAGCCACTGCTATATTATTTAATAAGGATTTGTATCGCATCAAGCGAATATAGTAAATATAACTGAAAAGAATATGTGAAGCCATTTTAATAACATTAATGTACTATAACATTAATTTTATAGCATTTAATAACATTAATGTATTATAAGAGATTTAGAAAAGAGTTTTACAGCTGTTAATAAGCCTTAATCTTTGGCCATAGGATAAAGTTCTTAAAAACATTGAGGTTTTGCCACACTTCAAAGTCTGCAGTAATGGAAGGCTTCAGAAAAATGCCCTTCCCATACAGACTTCTTTTGTGCTATCTTGTTCTAGAAACCTAAGCATAAACTGTAGCGTGCTAGTAAGTACATTCAGTATCCTGATTTCCAAACAAATACAATTTTTATAAAAGATTCATTCTCCAACACTTATTAATAGTCTCTGGACTGCTAAAAATTAAAACCACTTCAAAAGTTGTGGTTGGAGGTGGAAATCAAGATAGAGGAGGAAAAGGAATAAGATGTTGAGTAGACTTACATTTCCTATTTGTTCTCAGCTCAGGGGAATGCCATACTATTGCAACGAGTGAAGTAGGAACAGTTGAAGGACATTTGAATCAAGAGCTCTTCAGAGAGCTTTCCTGGTGGTTTTGCAAGCTTAATGTGAGATCAACAATGTAAAACTGAAACAGCTCTACCGATAACCAGAAATTCCTCTAGTTTAAGGAGCTGTTTCTGTCACCTCCTGCCTAGAAGAAATTCAATCTTCTATGAGCAATGACAACATTCAACTGTGGGAAGGCACCAGGTGCTGCAGCCAAGTCCTGAATAACATAGCTTCTTGAAAGTGCATGCCAGCTCTCCTCATTCATTTTCTTTATTTCCTTCATCCTGAGTATTTGTAAGGCATGCTAGAAAATGCTACTCCACATTTCCAAGCCTTGAAGGGTGGTCTGGAGAAAGACCAACTCTTGCTCAATGCATGTGTTGGCTAGCACAGAATGCATTTTTACAGCCAGTTAGAATTGTATTTGAAAAACCATGTTTGCTCAGTTTGGGAATGTCTTTATTTTCTTTTTTTTTGGTTTGTTTGTTTCATTTTATACATAACCCAGAAAGTCTTCAACAATGGTGAAGCTAAAAGCATGCTCATTTTTATCTGCTACATAAATATTAATCACAAACACCAGACCAGACAGGATTTTATTTGTTTAACATGCACAAATATGCAACAATTATGTAAAAATGAAAGTTATTATGAGCTGTAATTAATATACTATGTTACCAGCTGACTCAAAGCACTTTGCTCAGCATCCTTAGCTGTAAAGACTATATCTAAGTGATGGTAAAATGTTTATCAGATTCAGTAAAGCACATCATCAGCCCTAGGATTTCTTTGATAGTCGTGACTTACATTACCATCCACAACATGTGTTGCAGTCTTGTTGGATTTTATTTGAACTGGAATCGGGCTATAAAAAAAAAAAAAAAGACACAAACACAACAATATAATTGCTGATTTACCACCGCTGCTCAATTTAATTCAGTTCTTAATGGTCCATTTGCATAACAAAATTTGCATTTTATTTCACAGAAAGTGGTATGACTCCACCTGCCTTACTTTAGATAATGTATCAGAAAGGGGAAACAATGGTACAAAAAAGGAGTGAAAAGTCATTTACCCTTCTTAAAACAAATATTGAGGTGATAGAATGTACAGATGTACTGTCTTTATAGGTGAATCAAAGGTGCACAAGAATAAAAACCTTGATCTCCCTCAGTTCCATCCCCTAGATTCAGTTTTATGCGGCTTTCACAGTTCAGAAGTAATTCTGATGTGCTGCTGTCACATGCCACCATCCTCATAAAATTTTATTCATTGTGAAGACTGTGACAGAGAATGTGCAAAGATATATGTAGACATATAGTGCCTTATCAAATTGTAACATCACTAAACATAACTACCTTCATGTCGACTTGGACCTAATTTGGACACTAGAGATCACAGACTAATTACAAGATATTACACTCTGCCACAGTAAGGTGATCAAAATAATAACAAATTAAAGATACGTTTTTATTGACATTTTATGTATATTTTTGTGCTTCCTTCAAGACTCAAATCCTACAGGTGACAGCTGTCGTTTTAAAGGTAACTCATCACTTTCATTTACAGAGTCCCCTAACATGGAAAAGTCTTTGTTTCTCAGAGAATACTGAGAGGTTATGATTTCTGGAGCTTTTAATCACTTTAACAAAACTTACATATATCTGTAAATTATTCAATGATGTTAATAATACAACAATCTGAGAATGACAAAGAACACTTCTCATGAAACTACAACTTTTCGATTAAGGCTGGAGAAGTGAGAAAAAAATATTTCTGAAGCGTTGTTTTCTTACAAATAAATGAATACAAGGACAGTATTTAGAATAACAGTGAAAATTTATTTTCATGGTACCTGCTCAGAGAGTTTTCTCCTTCTTTTCACAAGCTATAGTGAAGCTATAAATCATTAAAATATACAACAGATAAAACATGACAAGCTGGAAACACATGAATAATTGAAACCAAAGTCACTGTGCAGAATTGATAATTTTGGTCAGGTACAGAACAAGGGCTCTTTCTGTGGTGCATTTTCTGGTCCTGATGGCAAGCACTTCAAGCTCCCAAGGCTTCAGAACAGAGGCAAGCAGATACATTGGTTCTGCCTCATGACTAAAACACTGCTAATTCATACATTGTAGACCCAAGGCCACAACCCCTCCATATAAACCAGATATTTAGTTGAAATGGCATTGCAGAACATCTACATATCAGTGACATAGACTTTACAGAGCAATGACACTGGGTTTCTTTTTGATATCTAAAAGGTCCAATATCAGCAAAACCTAAGCATTTAAACTACAACCTTTTAGTAAATCAAAAATATTTTCACAGCATCTCATACTTTTATTCCTTTTCTAGTATTTTTCTTCTAAAGCTTTTTGTTTGTTTTATTTTTAAATTATTATTATTATTACTCTGGTACATACTACAAAAGATAAAATAAAATAGTCAAATTTATTTGCAGTATAAACACAACTTAACTGCACTTTAGTAAAAGAATTCTCCCAGCGTTCAGGGATTCCATGTTTATAATAATTTCTCTCAATGTAAAATCTTTATTTTGTCTGGCTGCTCGTAGTAATATTTGATACCATTACAATCATACATGAAAAAGGAGTCACAGATTCTTTTAAATCACTATTGATAAGTAGTGAAATAATTTATTTTTCAAATAATTGATAAAAACAATCCAAGTTGAAATAATCCAATGTTCTGGACAGAGAAAATCTTATTGAGACTAGTCACAGCTGAACTAATAATACTGAGAAGGTTATAGTCTATGCAGGTAGTATGAGCTGGAGCTGGGAATTTAACTTTGATTTTCCTAGAAGTCCAATCCAGGCCTTGAACTGCTACAATCATTTTTTGTCATCTAGAAGCCCAGATAGGTTATGCATCAGAAATGTAGTTGCTAGAATTTAAACTTTTTCCACAACAGTCTGAAACTTTCCTCAGCCTTTAACCTTTTCTATGTTTATTCCGTGTATTTCCTCTGCCATTCTTCTAGTGGCAAAATAGTCAGGAAGGGTGTTTCCCAACATTTTCTGAGGGGCCTTAGAAATCAAAGATCCTTGACATCTCTGTATATTCTTTTGGAAAGAGTATGCACTACATTCAAATGTTATTCTGTAAAGTAAAATAAGTGGCAGCTGGCACCATACAGTTTTGTTATAATGAAAACATGAGGTGGTTGCCATTACACAGTCCTGCACTAATGAGAACAGTAGGAGCCTAGCATTACAATGGTCTAATGAAAACAGGAAATGGCTGGCATTAGATTGGTATAATGAAAGCAGGAGGTGGCTGGAATTACACTTATGCAATAAATAAATTAAGATTTCTGGCCCAACCAATCTCATCTACCTTATATATGATTCTAGTGTGCAAGAGAGAGGCTTGTGTAAAGTCAAGACTGTAAAGAGCATTCTTTGCTACAACACTACAGAATCAGGAGAGTGTCTTCCTACATTTTTTAATTTCTCTTTGATGGACATACATTAGAGAAATAGAGATATGACTTTAAAATTTGATTCTTCTGCTTATTTAGAAAATAATCAAAAGCAGTATGATTTCTGATGCCTATCCTGCTAGAATGTGAAGGTTAAAAGTAGCTCACTGGAAGTGAAATTCAATACTGTGCGACTTTTAAATTAGCCTCACAATTACCCCTCCCCAATTTGTGCTAAGTATCCAATTGCTAAAAATACATTGGGGTGTTTCATGTAACTTAGAGAAATAAAAAAGAAAAAAGAGAAAAGTTAAGCACAAAATCAATCATTCCACTAATGGGCTTTCCTCTACAAAAAGAAAGGTCAGTTGCTTTTGTTCCTTGTTTTTCCAGCTAACCTCTCTAGCTGAGCCTTTTTAATTATTATTGCACAAGAGGGTCTTCTGTGTAACTTTTAGACAATAAATACATAACCATCTTCTCTTTTACTGTGACTTTTAGAGCCATCAAAAACTGATTGATTCTTGCTGTCCTTAATCTGACTGAACTCACCATCAAGTTCATCTAGTTCAAGGCCAGTACGTTAAGACACTGCATCAATCCACTTGTATGGTACCTTTCAACTCCTCAATCTCCGATTTCTCATCTTCAAGCTCGACCACATTTTTTTCTGGACATTTTCCATCTAAATCAAGAGATGAAATGAAGCAGGAAAATGTTTGGAGTATGATTTTCAAAGCAACAATTTGCGCACTAGAATGTTCCAACATAAAACACTGCACTTCCTGCAGCCTGGTATTCTGCTGATAGCTTCAGTTTCCATGCTCAGATTGCAGTGAAAATATTCCAGTCAGGTACCTCTGAGTGAAACAGCAGTGTGATGCAAATAAGGAACAGATAATCAAATCAAACTTTCTAATCAAATTTTGCTATGCTGACTCTCTTATTTCTCTCTACCCTGCAGTTTGCATGTTGTTTTACAACACTGCAAAATTAGCTTTAAGAGTAAATACTCAGGAGTTATCAGAATCCTGTCATGTCCTACAAAGGAAAATAATTTTCCTGTGCTACTTCTACTATTACCTTGATTTCACTGTACGGTGGTACAGACTGAATCTCTTCGAAGGAGAGGAATAGGAGATGAAGAAGCAGCCAGGGAAGTAAAATGGGGTTAGTGCCATTAATGAACTCTCAATTTCCTTTGCTTTTGTTTTTACTTCTTCATCAAATAACTGAAGAAAAAAAAAAAGAAAAGAAACGGTCATACCCTATGGACCGGATTTTTAACTGAGACGTATGGCACTGGAATCAACATATGCCTTAGAAAATCTGCTGTTAAGCATTGAGTGTGCAAGTCAGAGACGTGGCTTAATCGAGATAGGAGGCGACACGTGCCGTGCATCCAAGATCAGCGTCTGGCCCTCAGCCATTAATGCTGGCATCCCAGGAACTGACTCAGTTCTCTGCCAAACTTCTGCTGGGATTTGGATTCACTGAATCTGACTCACAGCCTTTAATCCCCCCAAGCAGTATCTCTTTGAATTGTGGAGTTTGCAAAACACCCAGGTGGTGGTCCAGCCATGCCTGTGCCTGTATAAGCTCAAGAAGCAACATACCCTGCTTAAGAGTTTTACTACACAGAAAGCCCTCTGCTGTGCAGGACTGAATGTCAGAATTTACCCCTCTTTTTATTGTGTTCACAGCACTGCAGGGACAATAGGCATATTGCCTATTGCATAAACCTTCAAATCTTTTTGAAATATTTGAGATCTGACAAATGTTGTATACTATAAATCTACTTGATAGATCTCATCATTCCATAAGCAATACTTTTCATTAGCCAGCTTTCCAGTAAAACGTCATTTTGCCCTATTTTCAAACTAACAAATTTTGTCAGGATTGGCATCTTTACTACATTATCAAATATATCAGTCAACTGGTGTAATCGCGTCTTATTCTATGATTCAGATGGTTGCTTAAACTATGGATTTTTCATAGTCAATTTTTCTGGCACAAATAATATTGCTTTAATAGAATTTTGGATAGACAGTGTATCATCAAAACTACTAGTCTTGATTTAAGAAAATGGGCTGACCTCTCCATGTGTAATATTCAAAATCATTTATAATTATGTTGCATCAAAAAAGCTGTACAAAAGTCATTTAAATATGCCTGAGTTCTATTTTGTGCTATACAGTAAAAGTAGCACCTGACATTCACAATAGAACATGAATGGTTAAGACAGTGAAGTCCCTATAGAATCCAAGGGTTTTATTATTTATTTATTATATTTATTTTATTATTATTGTTTATTTATTATATTATTTTAAATAATAATAGGGAATATATTCCCTTCTGAGTTTCTAAGTAAGGAAAAAACATCATGAAAAAGTGTCTATATTTTAATGGAATGAAGAAATTAAAATTTAAAGTATGGCATCACACACACCCAAACACACACGTAATGAGAAGAATCACAGGAAAGTGAAAAATTTTAAACTGAGCCATACAGGCTCAGCTAAGCTATATTCTGTTCTAAACATTTTCCTGGATATATTCACTTATAAAAAAAGGGTAATTCCATTTTACTACACAGTTAGTTAATTGAAAGTTTTCCATTTTTATGTTTCAATCTGATTTTGAACAGTTCATTAAATTAAAAATATTGAAATGGTATCTAGACATTTTTTCCCCTATTACTGTTTTCTGCTTTTATTTGCAGTTGGAAGAAATACTTGGAAAATCTAGGTAGATATATAAAATACCTTTATTTTAACCAAATATAAACACTAGATTATTATCAACACTTCCTCATAGCAGAACACTTTTTTCTCTTGCTACATTATTAATTTATTTTTATTTACAAATTATTCTGTCAGACTAGAGAAGACTGAGAGGAGATCTCATCACTGTTTATAAATATCTAAAGTGCAGGAGGCAAATGACTGGGGCCAGGCTCTTTTCAGTGGTGTGCAGCAACAGGACAAGGAACAATAGGCAAAAACTGGAACATAAGAAGTTCCATGCAAACACAAGGAAGAACTTCTTTGCTGTGAGGGTAACAGAGCACTGGGCCAGGCTGCCCAGAGAGATTGTGGAGTCTCCTTCTCTGGAGATGTTCAAAACCCACCCGGACGCTTTCCTGTGCAATTTACTGTAGGGAACCTGTTTTATCAGGGGGATTGGACTTGATGATTTTCAGAGTTCCCTTCCAAACTCTGTGATTCTGTGATTTTAATCTGACTACTTCCCTTTCATTCCCACAACAGGTGTAATACAAGATTTCTTAGTTTTAAGGGATTTCTTTGATTGTAGTCACTGAACTATAAACTATAAATGACCATGAGACCTTAGCAGCTATCTAGTATCAGATCCAATCAACTAAGTAGAGCTCACGCTTGTCAATTCTTGGAACATCTCCAAGGAAAACATAGTGAGATCTACTAAGTAAACTGGACCATTTACTAGGTGATACTGTCCTTTAATTCTAAGCCAACGTTAAACTAATCAATATTAATTTAAATTATTTCACCTGATAAATTCTCTGGTTTTTTCAGAGCTCACGTCATGAGTTCTGTTCTTGATTTCACCCTTACTATACTCTTCGAAATTTTTGCACAAAATTTATAAGGACCATTACCAAATATTCTGTCATCTGTGGCATTCTTGTGTCTTGAACATCTATTACATGGCTGCCTGAGACAGCAGAAATTATAATATTATCCAAGGAAAGATTTCTTATCCTTATCTGAGAAAAATTGAAGCTTTTGGTGAAATTGTACTACTACCATTACAAAAATAAATAAATAAATAAATAAAGCTAAGTTGAATATATACAATTATAATTTTCTGATAACAGAAAAAAATGCTGATTCTGCCAGTGTTGGTACTTTCATGCTTTTTGTATATCTAGTATTTCTTCAGTTGCAAAAATAATTGAGAATGTTTACAGAATATCAAAAGAGAGGCACTTAGTTTTCTGCAAGAAATAAAATATTTGGTAGGTAAAATAAAGTCCTTTTATTTGGACATCAAGTGCATGTCTAGGTTCTCTGGTAAGGGATAGAGAACAATAGTAGTTTATAACCTTGTAAAATTCTAGTTTCCCATTTACCATGTGGTCATATTAAGTGCAAATGTAGCCAAACATTACAATATGAGATGAGATTATTTTAATTTCAGATCTCACATTTTAGGGCATGTTAAAAGATCTTAGGTAATGAATTGCTGTCACTAAAATAGTTCTATTGGTACTATTAATGCAAAACCACTTTTGGTCTTGAAAACTCTGGGTCATATATATGTAAAGCATGTTCATAAATCACTTATCTCAAAGAAGAATTATCAGTATCTTTCATTTTTTTTACATTTTTCTTATAAAAGAGTAAAATAACAAGCTTTACAAAGAAAGAAACAAATTCACAATCCTACACTTCAAATTATTCCTTATCAATCTAAAGAGAAATTTCACCTTTTCCTAATCAATGTGGACAAAATAGATCTGAACTACTCTCTCCTCCTTCTGATTTCTCATAATTAATAATTATTAATTAATTATTATTTAATTAATAATTAAAAACAACCAACCAACCAAATAACACAAAAACAAACAACAAAAATATTGTGGCCTAAAAATATCTGAAATCCAGAACCCTGAATTTTGCACCTGTGGCTGGAAGACCTGTGGTAAGTCGATGCAGGCTGTTTGGCCTCTGCTATTAGGCAGAGGAGGGGAGGTGGACTGATATGATGTGTTAAGGATCACTTTTATGCAGAATTCCAGCATGAAAATGGAGATGGGCTTATTGAGAGTGTTTATTTCAAGACCAGAGAGGGAAGGAATGCTGGGGATGTGGGGAAAAGGGTGAGGTTTACTACACAAGAGGATGCAGTAGATAAGACTTTCTCCCTCATCCCACCTGGCAAAGGTGTCCTGTTCAGAAGCTCTTGTCCTTATGGTTTTTGTTCAACCAGCTGGACATCTGCCAGGAGGACAATGCAGCATTAAGCAGCAAGCCCCCAAATATGCTAGACTACTATGGTAACAGTATCCAAATATAAATGTTGGAGGGTTGGACCAGAGGTAGTGCTCTACTCTTGCTGCTCATAAATGCAGAAGACCTGCTGGTGGTCACAGAGGGCAACTTTGGTTGCAGTGTGTCTGAGATTGTTAAATTAAGGATCTGGAGGAGAAATGGAGTGACAAGCAGCAAAGTTTGGGATTTGGAAGTGCCTATTTCATCTTATTCAGGGTGTTGCTTGGTAGGCTGTCTTTGGGAAGCTATCAGAGAAAGGAGAACTAGTTGATTTTTAAAGAGAACTTAAGGAGAGTTCAGGGATGAACCATTCTCCTGTTCAGGAACACTGATAATTTTGGCAAAAGACTTGTTTGACTAAGCATGCAACTCTCCAATAAACTTAAAAAAAAAAAAA
>WBMW01001332.1:231516-304562 GCA_013396635.1 Penelope pileata
CCTTTTCCAGTCAGTGGGAACTTCACCAGACTGCCATGACCTTTCAAATATGATGGATAGTGGCTTGGCAACCTCATCCGCCAGTTCTTTCAGGACCCGTGGATGAATCTCATCGGGCCCCATGGACTTGTATACCTTCAGGTTCTTTAGGTGATCTTGAACCTGATCTTCACTTACAGTGGGCGTATCTTCCTTCTCCCACTTCTTACCTTCTCTTTCTGCAATTTGGGTGGTGTGTCTAGAGCCTTTGCCAGTGAAGACTGAGGCAAAGAAGTCATTGAGCACCTCAGCCTTCTCCATGTCCCTCGTGACTAGGTCTCCAGTTTCCTTCCGGAGAGGGCCCACATCTTCCCTAGTCTTCCTTTTATCATTGATATACCTGTAGAAATTCTTCTTGTTCCCCTTTATGTCCCTGGCTAGATTTAATTCAACTTGGGCTTTAGTTTTCCTAACCTGGTCCCTAGCTGCTCGGACCACCTCTTTGTATTCCTCCCAGCTAACCCGTTCCAGTTTCCACTCCCTATAGACTTTCCTTTTGTGCCCTAGAATGCTACTTTATAGACTGAATTTAGTACCAAACTTAACCATCTCCCACTTGAGCTAGATCTTTTTTGAATTTTGAAGGAAATATAATCTAACCAGCCATGTACTCTCACAGTGTCCGTGCGAGATGCTTAAATGAAAACTATCTTGTTTTTTGTGGTTTTGTGTGTGATAGTGGATTTATTTATATAAATTAAAAGCATTATTTATATATTTTGAATAAATAATACATATATTTATGATGTATATATCTACCTATACGAAAGTCAGGCATCTTCTGCCCTAAGTAGAACATGATGCACTAATATTTGCCTTTTTTCTTTCTTATCCCTTTGCTTGGTATAATGCACTAAATTGGACTTTCTTTTGCGTTCTTCTTTTCAGTTGGAAGTGTCTGAAATAATATGACGGCTGCATTTCAGCCTACTAGACATTGTTCTCATTGTACAAATCTGAGGATATGCCCCATCCCTATGAGTGGTGTATTTTGAGATGTTCTGATTTTGGGGATTCTGGATGACTAGAAAAAGAACCCAGACCAGTTCAGTATTACTGAAAAACACTGTATTTTGATAACAGTCGTTGCCCAAACGACATCTGATGTTTGGCAAAGGTAAAGTGTTTGTCAACACAGAAAGAATTAAAACTAAATGAGAAAGAAATTACTCCTTCTCTATAAATTAAAGCATATTTATTTCTAACACTTTTTGTGAGGAAGATGACTCCCTTTCCCACAGCTGTGACTTTTGTAGTGTCCTGTTGATGTTTTCCCAACTAATTTCAGTTAAAAAGTGAATGTATAACAGTCAGCAGTATAAAGCTGAGGTGACTTGTTGAATACTGCCAGGCTGGCGATGACTGGAATTGAAAACAAAAGAGATTCTTTACCCACTCCACACATTAATGATCACTCAGAGATGCAGCTTTTAATAGAAGCAACTTAACCTTAAAATCTGCAATTAAGAGTGTGGTTTCCATGGAGACAGCTGTGAAAGGTGCAATGGAGTTGCAAAATAAACAAGTGGTAGAGTGTCAGAAGCACAAGCTAGCCTGAAAGTAAATGAAAAAAAGCAGGAGCAAAGAAAGTATGAATTGTTTTCTGTACTACAGCTCCTCACATGACCTTAATGTTTTGCTAGAAATGTATGCAATTCAGAAAAAGAAACGATGGAAGATCATATTTACAAGAAGTGTTACTTTTCAAGAGATAAGCATATGAAGCTAGAAAAAAATATATATATATCATGCATTATGTGATAGATTTTAGAAATGGCAGGTATTCAACCTTACTGTACAATGATAGCAAGATGAAATCCCTTTCACTTTTTAGAATACTCTTCAGAATGTTATTAGTGGTTCGACTGCATACAGAATGTTTTAGGAAAACAAAAAGTCTCTGACTTTTAATGCAAAAAATCAAAAAATAAAATTACAAAATGCTAGTAATTCAGTTTCTAATTCAGATTTATATTTAGATGTCTAAACATAAGTGGAAACAATCTTTTCCTGGATATTCTCAAAGACTTCTTCATTTATAAAGCATCCATTTCAGGAACACTGAATCACTGAACACCCTAAGCTAAAGAACATATTGTATCTGTCACTTACTGCAACTGGAATTCATCCTGTGACAATTGTCTTCATTGATGTAACCAGCTGTCACTCAATATCTAGTCAAGGATATTCTTCATTTAGTATTCACATTATTCAAAATGTGCACTTCTCAGATCCTGCTCTGGACAGAGAGTCATTCATTTGATCACAGATTTTGTTGGCTTCTCTAGAGTCTCAAACATTCAGAGCAACATGTCTTTACCTCTTGTGTTAATGGAATACTATTTTACAGGTAAAGACCAGCACAACAAGAATGGCATAGTCAAATGTCCAATTTGAGAAAGCTGGTATCTGATTATTCAAAGTACTTGGCATTAAACTTCTGTTTTGTGTGTTCAGAGCACAGCTTCCAGCACTTCTGCAAATCAGGCACAAAGATCTTGAATGAGATATATAGAAGAGAGACAAGAGATGCTATCATCTAAGGTGTCTGAGTTTTCTCAGAATAATTTCAGGGCTTTGTTCAGTGGCTGTAATGCAAAATTCAGAAGTAGACTAATGTCTCAATCTACATCTCTTATTCAAGACATTGCTTCAATGACAATAAGTTAAAATCTTTACATTCATTGAGTACCATAGGGTCCACATTCAACAGAAGTTCAAAATTAACTTTTTCCTAAATTGTCAGAATTATGGCACAGTGGGCAGAGCTGAGGGATGATCCATCAACAGTTCCTAACACAGCAAACAATGCATCAGGTACAGAATGCATCCAGGGGACCTCATCAGCAGCAACAAGAGACAGGTACAAGATACAAAATGATGTCTGAAGGATCCAGCCAGGAGACAAGCCACCCACAGCATAAGGACAGGGCCCATCCAGGCGGCAGGCGTGGAGACAGATTCCCCTACAACCTAGACAGGATCTGAAGATGTAAAGCTGAGATGGAATTGACCAGCTGTTCCTATGGGAAGAGAGTGCCAGTGGGGCATCCAGGTGGTGCTGCTCAGGGCCACTGAAGTTTATTAGTGAATCCATGGCACAATATTCAAAATAATTCTGTGCTGGTTTTGGGTCCTGTCCTAGCAATCTTACTTTTTTCGACTATGGCTTCTGTGGGATTTCCTGTCTGAGTTTTTACTACTGTTGGTTTTCTTCTGCACTCCATTCTGGAATAACTTTTCTGAGGGATGGTAATTTGTACAGCACTCACTAGGTAAGGCCATGTTATGATACAGTAAGTAAATTAATAGTTATTTCTTACATTACTCTTCCAAACACTTCAGTAGCCTTTTTGATCCAAGGATTTCACTGACATGTTTACAGAGATGCCCAAGGGTCAGGAGTTTAGGCTGGGACCCAAACATATCCCAAGCCACTGAGAATGTGCTGCAGAATATTCTTTACATTTCCATTAGTACAGTGGAAAAACAGTAATAGTAATTCCACTATTTTCTCACTTTCTACAGTGTTATCTGATCCCTCTAGGAGTGTATGTCCATTTTGAAACAATTCATTTCAGATAATTTTGAACAAATTATCATCTGTGAATCATAAAAAAAAAAAAAAATAAAATAAAAATTAAATAGCAGGTAGTTTTCCTTTCCTAATATTCTTCACAGACCCTTCTAGTCTTCATTGACATTTTTGTGTCATCTTTTCACCTCACTGCACAATCTTCTCTTCCAGATCATTAATGAAATGCATTAAAAGGCATTGAGCTTTATGTGAAACCTTGGATTATCTATCTGTTAATAAACTTTGGGCTACACCTACTATCTGTAATTTTCCAAGTTTTTCTTTTCTTTTTTTACTTCAAAGCATCTTTCATCTGGTTCAACAGAGACAGCTACAATAGTCTAGATGCTGATATTGATCTAATCAATGAAAAGATACTAAACAGCCTCATATTACTGACGCCTGGCATTGGAGAAGTTGTATGAAAAGAGGTAACGTAAATGTAAGTGACATATAATAAATACTGTCTGTGCCAATGAATCCTGAATTTCTTCCTGATGAGTACAAATGTCTGTATCAATATTTCAGATGGACTATATAGCAATAGTTAAGGACTTCAAGTGAGATTATGACAGAATTATATTAGAAAGCTACCAGACTTGAAAGAATTTGAGCTCGCACGTCTTGTTTGTCAGTGAAAGGTGTGCTAGTGTTTAGGCAACTACAAATTAAGATTGAATTAAGATTGGGGCTCCGCCAGTGCCTTTTAGGAAGAAAACAGTTCTGCTTGGATGTGTTATTTGTGCTCTGTAGAAAGCTTTTGGAATGAACCTTTTTTAACATAAGAGAAAAGATACCTAACACCCAAATCCCAGCTCTGAAGTGTGATGATTTTTTCAGCTACAGTAATATTAGTCGGTTCTGTACATGCAGAGAATCTAAACCTAATCTAAATCTAGGTGTCTGACTGGTTTTCTACAGGTAACTAACTGTACATTCCCACCCACCACTCAGCAATGCCAAAATATCGGTGTGTTATTAACACTGTCTCAGCTGACACCAAGACACCAACTGATACAGAAGATACTTAAGGTGAGTAAGTGCCTAACTTTTGTGTCTGGAGCATGAACCTGCCTCTTCTGAGATCAGATGTGAGCTGAACTATGATTGTAGTTTTATTGTCTAAACTTTCACAACTTCTCTGGACAATCTGTTCCAGTGCTTCACCACCCTCTAAGTACAGAATTTCTAACTCAAATCCCCCCTTTTTAATTTCAAACCATTTCCCCTTGTTCTATCACTATTTGTTCATGTAAAAAGTTGGTCTGCCTCCAGTTTGTATGTTCCCCTCAACTACTGAAAGGCCGCAATGAGGTCTTCCTGGAGTCTTCTCCAGGCTGAACAAGCCCAGCTCCCTCAGCCTGTCTTTGTAGGAGACGTGCTCCAGCTCTGTGATCATCTTCATGGCCCTCCTCTGGACCCACTCCAATAGCTCAATTTCTTTGTTATGTTGGGGGCCCTAGGCCTGGAAACAGTGCTCCAGATGGGGCTTCATGGGGCTCAAGGTTTCCCTCCAAACTAACTCCCTTTCAGACATGAAAATTACACATTTCAAGACATGACTGAGTAAGTTTCTACTGAGTTTTGAAATCAATCCCAAGCCAAGAAGAGAGCCACCAGGAGCTGCTGAGAGTCCCCAAACCTTTAAGAGTGTAGCTCTTTAAAAGCAACCTTCAAGAGCAGCTGAGGAGATTTGGACAGGACCAGGAGCAACATCATAACAGTCCCACACCTACAATAGCAGCCCCAGGGAGTGTGAGCAACCAGGAGTGCAGTGAGCAGAGTAGGCAGTAACAGTGTGGTGCAGCAGTTTTTTTGGCAGTTAGGGTGGCAGTTAACAGAGCAGGAGGGCATGTAAGGAGGGTGGAAGATGGCACTTTCTCTCTTCAGGGAACAGCAGGAAGCTGCACTCTCTTGAAACAAACACTGTGACCATCTGCTGCAACCATCAGGATGAGGCAGAACCTCAGATGGAGGAGCCACAACCTTTCCAGGCTGACACATGTATCCAAATAGTCCCAAGCAGACTGACAGAGCTGCCCAGACCTTCAGGTGTGGGGAAGTCCAGAATCTTGAAGACTCCCATGGACTTGAAGGCAGAGGACAGTGTCATGGGTACAAGTGTGCCCAGCTCAACAAACTTTTAGAGGAAGTAGCCAAGTTGTGAAAGGAAATCACCAGGCAGCTTAGTATTCAGGAACTAGAGAGATAAATTAATGCATGGGCTTGTGCAGTGATACGGGCAGACAGACAGCCTCGTCCTAATTCCCTGCAAGAGGAAGAAGCTAAGCTAGCTTCAAATTGTGAGGAGCAAAACCACACATTCTTATCTCCAAATTGGATACAGGTGGACTTGAAGAGTTGATTATTCGGTGGATAAAAAATTGGTTGGATGCAGCCAGACTGTTGTGGTCAACAGTTCTATGTCCAGGCAGAGGCCAGTCAAGAGTGTAGTCTCCCAGAGGTCCATCTTGGGAAATATGCTCTTCAATATCTTTATCAATGACCTAGAGAGTGGTACTGAGTGCACCCTCAGCTAGTGTGTAGATGGCAATAAACAGTGTGGTGCAGTTGACACAACAGAAGGAAGGGATGCCATCCAAAGGGACCTGGATAAGCTCGAGAAGTGATCCTACGTGAGCCTAATGAGGTTCAACAAGGCCGAGTACAAGGTGCTGCAGCTGGGTCAGGGCAATCCTAGATATGTGTGCAGACTGGGAGAAGAATTCGCTGAAAGCAACCCTATGGAAAAAGACTCAGAGGCTCTGGTGGATGAAACGCCCAACATGAGCCAGAAATGTGCACTTGCAGCCCAGAAGGCCAACTGTATCCTGGGTATACCAAAAGAAGGGTGGCCAGCAGGGTGAGGGAGGTGATTGTCTTCTTCTGTCCTCATGAGACTGCACCTACACTATTACAGGTCTGGGGCCCCCAGCGCAAGGATGCAGGACTGTTGAAGCGGGTCCAGAGGAGGGTCATGAAGCTGGTCATAGGGCTGAAGCACCTCTCCTGTGAAGAAAGGCTAAGGGAACTGGGCTTGTTGAATCTGAAGAAGAGAAAGGTCTGAGGAGACTTCGTTGTGGCCTACCAGTACTTAGAAAGAGCTTATAAACAGGAGGGAGAATGACTTTTTACATGTTCTGATAGTGATAGGACAAGGCAGAACAGTTTTAAAATAAAAGAGGGGAGATTTAGATCAGATGTGAGTAGGAAATTTTTTGCTCAGAGGATGATGAGGCATTGGAAAAGGTTGCCCAGAGAATGTTCCTTCCCTGGAGGTGTTCAAGGCCAGGCTTGATGGGACCCTGGGCAACCCAGTGTGGTGAGTGCCAGAGGGGCTGGAACTAGATGATTTTAAAGGTCCATTCTGTGATTCTTTTAGGCAAGATTCTAAAGCCTCTGAGTCCTTCTTCTTTGTTTGTAGTGCGCCTCTTTTATTGTGACCTATGAGGAACTGCCAGAATGCTCGGGGCCTTAAAGAATATACGTTTGTTTTCTTTTATTGTACCGGTATCAATTAGCAAGGGCTCAGAAATTCATTAACATTTCACTTACTTATTTTGATATATTTCACTCAGCTCTGGTGAGGCCACACCTCAAGTACTGTGTTCAGTTTTGGGCCTCTTACTACAAGAAAGACATTGACAAAGACATTCTCTGGAACGTGTCCAGAGAAGGGCAACAAAACTGGTGAGAGGTCTAGAGCGTAAGTCTTATGAGGAGCAGCTGAGGGAGCTGGGATTGTTTAGTCTGGAGAAGAGGAGGCTCAGGGGAGACCTTGCTGCACTCTACAACTTCCTGAAGGGAGGTTGTGGTGATGAGGGGGTTGGCCTCTTCTCCCAGATAACTAATGACAAGACGAGGGGGAATAGACACAAGTTGCACCAGGGGAAATTTAGATTGGATACAAGGAAAAACTTTTTCCCTCAAAGAGTGGTCAGGCTCTGGAATGGCCTGCCCAGGGAGGTGGTGGAGTCACCGGCCCTGGTGCTGTTCAAAAAGTGTCTGGATGAGGTGCTACGAGATATGATTTAGTAGCTTAGTGGGTAGTGATGGTGATAGGAGGATGGTTGGACTAGATGATCTTGTAGGTCCTTTCCAACCTTGTGTTTCTATGATTCTATGAAAAGATCCTAAAAAGCGTATTAAAAGCCTATTAGTATAGGCCAACAATTTTGATGATACCTATATTATGAAAAGATACAGAATTCATTGCATGTTACCATTATGTCTAAATTCAATCCTGAAGTCTGTATTGATGGACAGCTTTGACTGACTACTGTGTATCATTCTTTTTCTCATCCCCAACTTATGCATAGCTTTAAACATTTGGGTTTATTTCAGTCTGAGACTCTCTTAATGCTAAGTGAGCTAGCCTCAGGCTCTGAAGATTGGTTGGGTTGTCTCCTCCAGCTCTTGCTAGCTGCAGATTTGGTCAACTGTATCTAATAAGAAAAAAAAAGAACAGCATAGCATGGTATAATCTTATTTATTTATCTAGTGAATTAATGTCAATAGAAGAAGCTAACTGAAACCAAAGATGAAACTAATTTTATTATGTTCTCTCAGAACATTTGCTTTTTTTATCCCTGTTTGTACAGATTATATTTTATATTGTATATTGGTTCTCAGAATCGCTTTTGTATAACACTAGCATGTCTACAGTGTTTTGAGAGTTGAGCCATATCCTCTAACACTTATTTTTGTTCCGTTCCAACAAAAAAAAGTGAATAAATATTATTTCTTAGTATCACTAGGTTTGTACACACCTCTTTTTTACAACAGAAATGCTGCTCACTCATCCTGGGCTCATGATATTTATGTATAGGACTCTTCTGAATTTGTATAGAGATGCACTCTAAACTTGTTAGCAGTTTGTCAATGTAACAGCTTAAGGTAAAAGTGCTGTAGGTAAAACATATGTATGAGAACACAGCAGAAAGTTATGGCATCAACTGATTTACGTATATATTACAATATATGAAATACCCAATTGCTGTCTCTTCTTTACATAAAGAGATTAGAATAGAATAGTTCAGTTGGAAGGGAACTTCAAACATCATCTAGTCCAACCATTTGACCTCTTCAGGGCTAACTAAAAGTTAAAGCATGTTATTGAGGGCACTAGCTATTTCAGCACTAAGGTCAGACTGTCTTCTTTGTAGAACCAGTTCCATATTCGATAGATCTGTAGCAGAGCACTCCGTCCCCATCTTCCCACCTCACGAATAAAAACGCGTATTACAAACAGGCAGAAACATAACGTTGCTTACTAATGTCATAATTTACATCTTTCTGCACCTCAGGTCATTTAAACCAGGGGATTGAGAAAAAGTAACAACAGAGCTGTGTCCAGCGAAGAAACATTCACTGTGAAAGGTACAAGTTCAGACATAATCTCCTAGTTATTTTCTTACATACAGTAAGAGTGGAGAGACATCGCTGAAGAAGACACAAGCAATGGCTTCCTGTCATCCAGGAAATGTTCATAATTACTTATAAAATTAAAGATGGACATCAGGTACAGGTCATGTGAAAGTAATTTTGTGTTATATAAATAGAGAATTTTGTGGATTTTTGGGTGGACATAATTGTTCCTGTAACTGTCTTAGTTCAGTGTTAATATGTACCCTGAGAGCTGTTTTACTCACATAATAATTTTACCAAATTAATTTATCATTTATTTTATTTTATGTTACTCATTAAATTGGCTGAAAATCTACATATCAGTCATTTGGCCAATGTCTTAAATATACAAAAAAAGTCTGCTCTGAATTAAGGACAAATTACAGTAAATAATCTGGTTGCATATTTCCTTTTAACTAAACTTAGATTTTACAGTAAAGAAAGAGATCAGCCCTACTCATAATAGTTTTAAAGACATTTCTTCACTATGTGGGGATTTGAGATTATGGCTTTGAAATATGAAGCTGAGAAAAAAAAAAAAAAAGATGTTGAATGCTTGAGAGCCGTAAACTGTAAAGATAGAATTCCATATCTAATTTAGGAGGTTTGGCAAGTGTTGTATACATTGACTTTACAGTTATTTTCTGTGCTTTTTTGTAAAATTAAAATATCACATAGACTGCTGTATAGCATAACACAAATTCTTTCCGTTCTTTTGTGTGGATATATTCTGCTTTTTGGGCATCCATTTCCTGTCAATACTTACATCTGTTGCTTAAAATGCTATTCCTGGTACAATTGTTTTTTAAATGCAAACCCATATGCGTGATCTCAAGAGAAGCTGGTAAATTTCACCAAATGGGCATCCCTAAATTACATGCCATCTGCAGCTAGTGATGAGAGGACTAAACCCAGTCAGCTGTGATCTTTCACCACTGCATCTATCATTTTGATTGGCTCTGGGGAAATCAACAGCTTTTGGCTTGAACTTTTCCCACCCCAACAGGTTACTATGGACTGGTTGAGATGTACCGGTTAATGAATGATCTCTTTTATCTGCAGTTAGGTCTCATAGTGTTTTAATGTGGAAATCAGTGGCAAAACTGCAAAATTCAGCAGAGCAGAAGCGGGCTTTTATTCTAGCACTGATTCAGACTTTATGAGGTATAAGTGTGCAGCCTTATTAACTCAGAGACTGTTGAAATAGATAAAATATGGAAGAAAATTTAAGAAACATTATTATTGCCTATGTAATTGTAAATTGATAGTACTAAAAGAAAACAATGAACTTTTTAGAACAGCATGTTCACATTCCGAAGGGATAATTGCCAAATTGGGGATTACTGTACTGTAGCATGTGAGAATTTAGGATGATATCAGAGAGACAAAAAAAGTAGTAAGAAAATAATACATACATGCCACCTCACTGAGGAAAAAGCACTCTAAAATCTCATTTATGTCACTAATCTTCTACTATTAAGTACCCTCCCTTTCACTCCTACCTTAAATCATATTCCTTTAAAATAATACAAATTATTGCGATTTTTTACTTTAAAACAACTGATGTTATCTGCCTGGACTTATGCAAAGCATTTGAGAATGTCCCATATGACCTCCTTGTCTCTAAATCAATCACTTGATGGGTGAGGAAGGACCTGTTAGACTTTACATGCCTAAAGGATGTGTCACAATTCAACTGCAGTTACCTACAGAGTTGTTTAGGATCATAAAGTCAAGGATGATTGGAATTTGGGAATTTCTAAGATAGGCTGAATGGGAGCCTTAAGGACAAAAATTTGGGGATTTTGGTTTCTAAATTACATATCTAGATGTTTAGATGTCTCAATTATATTTTGGTCTGTTCGTTAGCTTTTCAGTGCTTTGGATTCCTATGTGTATAATACATATTTATTCCGAAACAGTGCTGTCAGAGAAAATACTTCAAAGGCTATGCACTCTCCTTCTCTAGGACTCTAGGTCATAGGATTCCCAATAAACGTTTAAAATTTGAGATGTTTAAGATCTTAAAAAATGTTATGATAGGGAAGAAAAACAAAAAATTATACTAAAAAGATAAATGAATTGGGAGATAAGGCATCATGAAAATAATCTTTTCTGGCTTTTTATGGTCCTCCTGTTCTTTGATTTTCTTAAAAGCTTGTGCACAAAGACTCAAAAGTAGTTCAGCGCTTATCTTTCAATTCCACTTGATGCATTAGGGAATCAGATGCTAAAGTAACTTTCAAAATAATATTTATTTTCTCCTATAAGAGACTAAAGATTCAGAATTGAGAATTTTTGAATGTGCTCTTTCAAGATGCTTTGTATAATCAATTCCTGTTGATACTGATACATTATATGAGTTATCTCACCTCATCTGATTGCTCACTGGTGTGCCATCAGCGTCATAAGCATTAATGTTTTAACAGAAGTGTCATTTCTGGGGGGAAAAAATGTCAATTACAACAAAAGTGATAAAAGAGACAAATAAGAAGATAAAATTAGTTATTATGCTAGGTTAACTTTTTAGTCAAACTCTTTGAATTTTTGCAAATTTTTAATTGTTTTAAAGCCAGAACAAAACGCCCAGAACCAATATTTTGAGAAGCGAGAAAGCACTCTGCAGGAGTCACTTGCAAAGATCAGCAAAGGCATTTGTAATATTTTATGCGCAGTTTTCTATCACCCATGTACTTTACTAAAAATGTATCAACTGATGGTAGACTCTGGCTACAGAGTTCATTAGGTGTTTGCTGCAAGTGCTTAAACATGAGTTTGCAAACAGCAGAAAATGGGAAAAAGCCTTTGGATTTTGAAAAAATCTGCTGCAAAATAGAGTACATTATTTTATTCTCCCACCTGAAAGAGCTACAGGACTGTCACAGTGACTTTTCCAAATTATGTACTTTCTCTCCAAAGTATTGCTCACTTAGATGTCTGAAGAAAGCCGAGACCTTTATATTGATTTTTTCAAGTGTTTTTTTTTCTGGTGTGTATTCCTCAAGACTAATGTTAGGGCCCTCTCACAGCTTTGCACCATTACCTTTATTTATTATATTTACCAAAGACACTTTCTCTTTGATGTCCAGTATATAGGATTCTGAATAGCTGCAACAGCTGAAAAGAGATCAAATAGCTGGAAAGAGATGCTGTGGTGCTACCAGCTAAAGCTTGCAAGAGGTGACATGAAACTGTTCTCTATGGCAATACTAAGAAATGTTTAACAGCATTTATTTTTATTTAAAAAAAGAGAGATAAATAGTAGATACGTCAAGTAATTTTCAGACAGTTTTGGATTGTCCAATGACAAAACCATTCCCTTGTAGTGTCAACAAGGAGTTTCGCTATTGGCTTTGGCAAAGACAGGATTTTACTGAGAATACTTTTGCTACATAAGGACAGATAGAGAGTAAGGAATAAGGAGGAAGCTTTCAACTGTACTTTATTTGTAGAATCCATAAAGCTTATCCACATATGCATAAGGATGAAGGTTATTTCCTAATTTATCCTAGCTTCAGCCAAAACAGCATTACTAACTTATGAAAACACTCTTAGACCAGATCACCTGGTAGGAAAGAGCCACTGCCTCCATGGTGTGGCAGCAGGGGGGTGAGGTGGAGTTGGGACAGCTGATAGGAATTAGGCGAAGGGTTATTCCATACCACGTGACATCATGCAGAAGGCTATAAAGTTGTGGGGGAAGCTGGCTGGGTAGTAGTTACTGTTTGATGAGGGTGGCTTGTTAGGTGTCAATAGGGTGGTGAGATCTTGTATTGTGGGGGACTGTTCATTTTCCTTTTCTGTCTTAGAAAATAGTTTTAATCTCAATTTGTAAGTTCTATGTTGTTTCCAGTTCCCCTCCTTATCCCTCTTTGGGTGGGAGTGAGCAAACATCTATGTGGTGCTGAGCTACCTAATGAGTTAAACTACAACATAGCTAAATTGACTAGCTAAAATATGTCACTTCAGATAGACTGGATTCTACTTCCTATCAGAGAAGATGAGTAGGATGGCTAGTTCTAGCTAAATGAAAATCTTCCATTTGGGAAAAGAACTCCTTTGTGTCATCAACATCCATGCAGAGAATGTAGGAGATGTTCATTTCATGGTCTTGGACCTCTATGTTACATGAAATTCAGCTATATTTGGGAAGGATGAAGGGATAAATTGACATTGCAAGCACTTGAACAATGCTGTTGAAAAAACTTGAGTATTTTAAGCTCACATTTACTCATTTACTGCACCATTTTTTCTGCCATAGAAGCTTGACTATCATTTGGACAAGTACTTACCTTTCAGCTTCCATTTGGAGATAATTCGACAAATCTACTTTTTTTTTTTTTTTTCCTTCTTGGGTAGCAACTACATGCACCTAATGGTGCTTTCAATGTTGTATGGAGATGTACTTTTTGGCTCTAATACCCTTCCTATCACTATGTTTATCTTGGTTCTGAGCTTTTACAGTATTTTTGTGGTACAATGTAGAGTGGAATCTTTCCTTCATCAGTATCTTTGAAAAAAGATATTGAGGAAGAACAGTAGTTTTCTGTGTCTTTCCTTTCTCTCTTCTTCTGCCAGAGAGAGGTTAAAATATGGAAAATAAAGGTAACAACTTTCACGAAAGTAAAAAACCTCAGTTTTGTTTTCTTAGAAACTTGAAAGAGTACAGAATAAGAGTGTACAGCTTTATGAAAAGTGATGGTGATTTTTTTCTTTGGATTTCTCTCTGAAATATTTTTCTTTTGGTGAAACATCAAGTAAAATCGAACTTGCATAATTTAGTGTTTGTACATTAAAAAAAGACATATACAACCTGTAAGGGAAACACTAGGTCATGGCCTGAATCAGTGATTGAGCACCTGGTGAAAGGCAGTGGCTGGCCTAGGGAGTACCTGTTCCACCCCCACCCTCTACGTGACTGGGAGGGGTGGACCCAGTATGGGGCTACCCTGGGCTCTTTTAAGAACTAGCCACCAAGGGGAAAACATCTCTCTTGTGGTATCTGGCTGCTCTTGGGGGAAGCGTCATCATCTTGGTGGGAGATCACCATTACGTAAGTCCAAAACCTTTGTTACCCTCGTTTATGACCATTAAACTATCCAATACCTTACCTGGGCTTACTAGAAATCTATCTGAAGCAATCTCACTTCTTTGTTTGTGCAACGCAACCTGTACTTATTTCCATACTTGTGATGCGCTGCATCCAGACTCTTCTTCTGAGAAAAGGAAAACTTGTCTCCCTTACTTACCATCAAAGAGGATGTCACTGGTATACTGGTCTTTGGAGCACACGCGGAAGGGTTGCAATGTGAGCTATGGAGCATGGAAATCCTTTTCCACTCACTTTCATGTAGAAGATGGACAATGAAGAATCTTTTAAAGACTGGCTAAAGTAAAAATCCAGCAGAGTGAATAAACAATACGGAGAGTATAAGAAAGAGAACAGTGGGGGGTGAAGGTGAGAGGTGGAAGGGAAGGAAGGTGCTGGCTGCCAGCTCCTTCTGCTTTCTCTTCACGCTCTCAACTTTGTCCACTATAATCTGGAATTTGCCTTTATTCTTCTCATTGAATATGCCCTTTGGAGTGACCCAATCACAGTGACCCTTTTGGAGTTTGCAAGCACAGCAGAGACACCAGCTTGTGATGCATAATAGAAGGATATGTTCTCATTGTTATATTCCAAAGGGATTGCTCTTGCTAGGGCAGTTAAAACAAGAGCCAAAATCTTCATCAATGTCTCTATCCAAACAAAATGATGTTGTCATTGCTTAAGTCTAATTTACCATAATATAGCCCCATCTTTGATTTTTCTGGCTATCTGTATTGGCCAGAAACTGGTTTTGAGTACATTCATACACAGGTAAATTAATTGTGAATTGTTCAGGAAAAGTGCTAGAAGGAGACAACCAAACTCATGTTTAATATTGTAGACGATAATGAGCAGCACCCAGATATATTAGGAGATATGCATAAAATGGCTAGGATAGACATAGTCACTGGTTCCCCTTCTAACAATTCTGATCTGACATTGAGAAGTAACTTGCCTAGATTTTTTTCTGATGTGTTAGTATCACTTCTAAGCACGAGGTTTGTGACCTTTTTTGCCGTCCAGGTAGAAGAGGCTCAGGCATCGTATCAGCAAGACCTGAGAATAAAAGGATAGCTTTTGGTCTTGAACCACTTTATAGATTCAGAATGTTTGCAGTAGGAATTGCCTTACACCCCTGTTGTGGTTTGACCTAGCAGATAGCTAAGTCCCACACAGTTATTTGCTCACCCTCCCCCTTTCCCAAATGGGATGAGGGAGAGAATTAAGAGAAAAATACAATAGAACTCATGGGTTGGGATAAATGCTATTTACTAAGGTAGTAAAGAAAGTAAAAGAAATACCAGTGCATATATATACATATATATATATACACAAAAAAATAAATGATACACAGAGCAAGGGCTCACTACCAATACCCAGCCAACAGCAGCCCTTCCTCCCAGCTAACCCCCTTCTGTAAAAATCACATGATGTCATATGGTATGGAATAGCTCTTTGGTCAGTTTGGGTCAGCTGCCTTGGTCCTGTCCCCTCCTAGTTCCCAGCTTCTTGTGCCACCGTAACTGCTTCAGTGGCAGAAGAATTCAAGAAGCTGAGGAACTGAATATGTTCTTGGCTCTGTTCAACGCTACCAGGTGTCATCAGTTTTGTTTTTCTTCTGGAATCAAAACATATCTTCGTACCAGACACTATGAGAAAAGTAACTTCTGTTAGAAACTAAGACAACACTGCTACATCTCTTCAGTGTAAATATGCATGAGAGTAAATTTCTTTGATGACAAAGAGAAATAAGTACATGTTTGACAGGTGTGCTTTAACTGGCCAATTTTAGTTATCTGCTCTAGGCTGAATGGACTTGAGCCCTATAAGTGCCTGTTTTTTACCACTGAATGTAAGGGTAGAATATTTCAGATGCAGCAGAAAACTGAGATGCTATTTACTGACTGAAGAGACAGATACAGCTAAAGCACAGTCTAATTAATTCTCTGTCTTCATATTTGAACAGGAATCTTACTAGCCTTTGCTAGCTTAAGTGAAGAAATGCCGTTCACCAGCATTTGAACAGCTGAAACCTAAACTCACTAAGACTTACCGACTCTTGAAATGTATGATTCCTCCTAAAAGCAAAAAAAAAACCCTAAACATGTCTTAAACAATGTTTGTTCTTTGGGTAGGTAAGTTCCCTTTCGCAGTGGTTTCAGAGAGTTTATGCTGTGGGATTCAGGCAGTGGGCTACCATACCAATTCAACTCTCAGTTGCACTGGAGTGGGATGAAACAGGTTCTGTCCTTACTTAGTCCAAATTATATTTGTTCATGTAGTCTAGTTGTGTTGTCCATGCTTTCAAAGAGCTTACAGCTCCTTCTGGAAATATTTCTCCCATGCTTTTTGCAATTTTTTTTTTTTTTTTAAAACCTCGGGTGAATGTTTCCAGGTCTTGGAGTTGTGTTAAGCTTCAGACGTTCTAATCGTTCTAATTCCTTGATCACCTGTTCTGGCTGAATCTTATCTCCTTCGATATTTTTTCTTGTTCTCCTGGGAAATTTATGTCTGTTTCTGACATCTGTCCCCAAGCCTTCCATGTGAACATAGAGGCAAAGAATTCATTTGATTGTGCTTTAGTTATGTCTGTCTCTTCAGCCAGTAAATTACCCAGGCCAGCTCTTAGAATTTCTACTGTCTCTTCCAATGACCTCTTGTTCAATATGATCTTGAATGAAAGAAAACTTTGTTATTTATCTTAACCTCTTCTGCAATTTTCATTTCAAATCTTCACCATTCCTAGAATGCTGTGTTTTCTACTGTTATATCATCTCTTCAGATATCCTCATTCTTTTAATATCTTGCCTCAGCCTCTTTGTTGTCTTTGAATAACTTTTGTGCTCTCTGAGTCCTTCAATTTTTTCTTCCAGAGGCTGTTTTCATTTGTTGGATAATTCTGACAGTGATAGAGTACAAATTAACATATTCAGCAGTGCTTAGCACCTCCGCATTGCTATTTCTTCTGTTGTTTTATTTCATTTGATTACACAAAACACCCTAGCAATCTTAAAACACACACAATGGAAACAGCAAGCAGTATGTATCTAAAGTTTGAGCACACAGGAGGCCATTTCCAGCTTCGCCACTGAGTTGCTGTAATCTTAAAGAAAACAAAACAAAAACAAAGACAAAGTGAAAAAAAATCTTTAGGCTAGACATAGGCTAGATTATACATCTGTGGGTGGCAAAATGTTAGAAATGATAGTGGACTGGTAGAGCTTGGTCATACCAAATAGTAGTTTGAGGCAGACGCTGCACCTCTTCTCAGGGACATGGGTTGAGGTGCTGAAAAACGTAACAGAGACACATATATGGCATGTTTTCTAAAATTTATTTTTCTGGAGGATGTGTTTTAAGGTAAGTCACTTTATCCCGCTGACCAACATCCATAGTCTTTAAATACAAAACTACAAGGAATGTTTCTAATAACTTAAAAACCCCTCTGAAATTGTGCTTATGAGAAAGTAAAAAAGTATCTCAGTATGAAATAGTGTCTCCACATTTGGTTTATCACTTCCATTTTTGTGTAGCACAGAGGTGCTCCTAGAACTTAATTTTGAGGAAGGAGGAACCTGGAGCATGATTCATAGAATCATAGAATGGCTTAGTTTAGAAGAGACTTTAAAGATTGTCTAGCTGCAATCTCCTTGCCTCAGCCTCTGAGGGCAGGGTTACCACCCACCAGATCAGGTGGCCCAGGGCCCCATCCAGCCCGGCCTTGAATGCCTCCAGGGATGAGTTATTCATAGCTTCTCTGGGCAACCTGTTTCAGTGCCTCACCACACTTGGAGTAAAAAATGTATTCCTTCCTAACATCTATGATCTAACGTTACAATCACCAGTTGTAGGGAAACAGTTGATCACAGGATGAACTGATGATTGAGCACATGTTGGAGGGGTGTGGCTGGTCTGGGGAATACTGGTAGACCCCTTGCAACTGTGACCCGAAGAGGTGGACCTGGGGCGGAGGTGCCCCCGGTTTAGATAAATGCCAGCCAGGCAGAGAAGGAAGTAACTTGAGAAGGTTGGGAAGGAGCTTGAGAGACAGAGAAGATTGGGAAGTAGCTTGAGAGGGAGACAGAAGACTGAGGCAGGAGCCTGAGAGAGAGAAGATCAGAAAGCAGGTGAAGAAGCAGCAGCAGCAGCAGCACAAGGGAGGAGCTGAGACCCTAGCTCCAGATGAACAAATAGTGTAGTCATAAGAGTTTTGGGACCCCTTCTGTTACACCAGTACAGTTCACAAAAAAGAACTGGATAATGAGGGATTACAGATATGACTCCCAGCAAAACCTACAGTAGCACTTTTGAATACAGGGTTCTTGTTTCAAGTCAAAAGCTTTCAGACAAGAGTTTTTTAGTTTTTAATTTTTCAGAGAAGTAAACATTTTCCGCAGGGAAAGAAACAAAATAACAATCTTTCAACTTGTTTTGTGTGTAACAAATGTATGCTTTCGTAAAGTGCTTTATGATCATCAGATGAAGGTCACTGGGGAAGTGGAAAATGTCATTAGGAAATTCACTGACTTGATTTTCCAGAGGTTTAAACTTCATTTGCCAGCTAAATACAACGCTTCTTTGTCTACAGTGAAGTCTGCTACAAGATTCAAAATGAAATTAGATTGCATATTCTAGTTCTCTGTTGATATTAAGGTCACACCAAACTACATATATAAATTACCTAGGCACAGTCAGTTCTTAATGCAGCCCCTAAGGACATTCCAATGCAGTGGTGTGAAGAGAGGATTTCTTTGGCTTAGCATTAGGCGTAATCGTTCTAGGACATGCTTTCCCTCAAGCAGTCTTACAATATTCCCTAAATAGAGGACAATCCACCTGATACAATTCTTCTAGGACCCTGACTTGCAACAGCTCTTATAACTCTTGTCAGTCCCAGTCTAACTCCCTGATAGCTCTCAGGCCACTTGCTCCCCTTCAACTCTCTGAAGCTCATCTGAAATAGGCCTGTTAACGATAGTTCTTCTCTTTTTTGTGTTGGAGAAAAATCCAGAAAGTATGGAAGGTATAGCTCAGTGATATTCTCTAAGGAGTGAGGGAGTCTAAAATATTTATTATTACACCATTCCTGAAGGGAAGTATTGTCACCCTCTGTTAAATAACAGACGGATTCAGTTATAGGGGACTTACTCTTAGGGACAGCAGCTCAGTGAGACTTTGCACAGGGAATTAACTAAAACCAGCCCAGAGGGTGTTCTGGCACTGACGCTAAAAACACAGTTATTTTGGTCTCGAAGCTGCTCTGAGAAGCTCTGAATAGTATAGTAAATGATGGATCTAGGAATGTTGGATTTAGGAGTCAGGCACGTAAATACTTAAGGGCTTTTCTGAGAAACTCACTGCTGATAATATATGAAGTAAAGCAGGAACCTGAAACCCAAGCTAGTGCTGTAAATGCTGAGCTATTCCAAAACAGCTGATGTATTCTTTATGAATAGTCCCCAATGTTGCATGTCACATGTTCTTGCGTAATACTCTAAAGAAAGATACACTAAGAGTTTCACAGTAAATAAGGCTTTCATTAGAAAATGTCAGCAGACTGAATTTTATGGTAAAGTAGAGATTCACTTTAAAGTGTCTAATGATCTTTGGGCATTTATCTGCTGTGCGGGAAACACAAAGATATTTTTTTCCTCAGTTTTTCCACAGCCAAGGGAATACCTTAGCCACATTTTTAGCAGCTATTTTGGGGTCACTATTCCATGTTCATTTATACTACCTTGTTCCTTTTTGTATGGATAATTAAATAATCATTGAAATGGAACTATAATTTTGGCAATACAGAGCTTTCTGAAAATTCACTGCCAAATTCCACTCAGCCCTAGTAAGTAGTCTCAGCATATTAAATCATCCATCTCTTAGAGATCAAGCACAAATACGGAACAAGATGGGGCCTCTTTATGTTGATTCTAATGAATATTGTAGTAGACTGGAACCAATTTTTTATGTTATCTTTTTTTCACCCCTCAGATTTTACTTGTTACTTGATTTATTTTACAGCATAGGAATTCTTCTGATTTTTATGCTACTTGCTTAATTCAGAGTCTCAAATAGTTCTTCACCAAGATAATCATAGCAAGTTTCTAACAACAGTTTTCTCCCTTCATTATCTTCAGAACACTTCATTGTAGGCAGATCAGATTTAATACAGCTTCATCTCAGCTAGGTCCTCTGTGTCTTTTCCCTTTTAGCTACATTTGGGGAAAATACCAAGCACTCTTAACTACCATGTTCACTTGGAAATTACTTCACTGGCACTTGTTTGGGAACACAGAAGAGACACAACCTTATTGATCCATAAAGATGAAAATAAGAGCTGTGTAATGCAAAATATGTTTTTATGGTAAAAGTAATTGGAGGTGCAAAGCATCAGAAGTATATAGAAAGAAGAATATATTTTTGCAAAACTGAGGCTGGTATTTCCAATCTCAAAAATTAGGAAAATCAAAATGATAGCTTACAGCCATTCTCTTGCTCTCCCTTAGATAACATTTTCAACTTACCCCGCGTGATTTGAAGAGGTACAATTTCTGGAGCTTAAGAATGAAAAGAAGTTGAATGTGTACTCGTGTAAACAAGTGATGCACAACTTGTTTTATAAAGTCCAGAGGAAATGTCACCATTCTAATTTCTCCTGCCTTGTGATTGCATTTACCTTTGCCTTCTCTGGCAACTGCTTGTCACAAAGCCCTCAAACAAATGGCTCAGAAGGAGAGGACTGAGGAAGCAATGTCCCTCCTGCTGTGAGCGAAGATCAGGTTTGAGACCACTTGAGGAACCTGAATATCCACGAGTCTATGGGTCTGGATGAAATGCATCCCAGAGTCCTGAGGAAATTGCCAGATGTAGTTGCCAAGCCACTCTCAATGATATTTGAAAAGTTGTGGCTATCAGATGAAGTCTCTGGTGGCTGGAAAAAAGGCAATATCACTCCCATTTTTAAGAAGAGTAGAAAAGATGACCCAGGGAACTACCAACCTGTCAGCCTCACCTCTATGCTGGGAAAGGTCATGGAGCAGATCCCCCTGGAAGCTATGCTAAGACACATGGAAGAAAGGGAGGTGATATATGACAAACAGCATGATTTTACCAAGAACAAGGAGTCCTCAGCACAGGAAAGATGTAGATCTGTTGGAGAGCATCCAGAGGAGGGTCACAAAAATTATCCAAGGGATGCAACATCTCTCCTATGAGGACAGGCTGCGAAAGTTGGGGCTGTTCAGCTTGGGGAAGTGAAGGCTCTGGGGAGACCCAATAGTGGCCTTTCAGTATCTAAAAGGGGGCTATAAGAAAGAAGGGGACAGACTCGTTAGCAGAATCTGTGGTGATAGGACAAGAAGAAATGGTTTCAAACTAAAAGACAGGAGATTTCAGTTGGATTTAAGGACTTTTTTTTTTTACAGCAGGGGTGATAAAACACTGGAACAAATTGGCCAGAGATGTGGTGGAGGCCCCGTCCCTGGAGATGTTCAAGGTCAGGCTGGATGGAGCTCTGAGCAACCTGATCAAGCTGTAGATGTCCCTGTTCACTGCAGGGGTGTTGGACTAGATGACTTTTAGATGTCCCTTTGAACTCTAAGGATTCTATGATCTCCGTGTTTTTATCTCAGACAATGAGTGTTTTTTTAAATTATTTTCTTCTACTGTCTTGTTGAAGAAGGGAAGTGAGAGAACAGCTGGATGGGTATCTGGTAGCCAACCAAGGTCAAGCCACCACAATAGCATATAATCCAATCTGTAATCTGTAATAGTGTACTTTGCTCTTTTTTGTAGTGGAAGGAAAATTTATGGTGTTCAGGTGTCAGCATGACTCTGGAATCTTCAGTGCCACAGGAATAGGAATTTGCATCTTGGAGTGTCAACTATAATCATATTAGTTTGGGAATTTAATTAATTTAAGAGATCTGTCTCCTTGCAATTACTCATTGTATCCATACTAATCTCTGTTTCTCTCTCTTTTTATTTTTATTTTTAACCTAGGTTATTAAATTGTTTCAAAGCATATTTCAGTACAACAGAAAGTGATATTGACATGACTGAAAGAATAGTAAATAGCAGCCAGGAACCAGGAACAATCTGTTTTAAGCGAGGAAGTCTTAAACCCACCTTTACCACAGCATATGCGTGTGGAAAAGCATCTGGATCTCTGTGGTGGCCTCAAGCTCCCTCATCTAGTTGTTGTAGATTGACTCTTCGTAACAGCATTCTGTGATTTCAATTGCAAATGACCATGAAATCTGCCCTCAACCCTTCATTCTGAAAGATCATTCTGTATGTGAAATATGTATATTACCGGTTGAAGAGCAGCATCATTATTCTTTATAAATACCTACACAAGTAGACAACACAGTGTCAAGAGTTTCTTTAAACTAGCAGAAGTCCATAGCAAGAAACAGACAGTGGAAGTAATACTAAACAAATTAAGAAAAAAAAATGAAAATTTGAACAATTCAACAATTCTGCCAGATGTTGTTCAATACTAAAAAAGCCCATTTCCAGGAATTTATACTAGAAAACACATCAGCCCCAGTCTGCATTGAGAAAAGTAAGAAGTTATAGCAGCATTTTGTGTTTGTTTGTTTTTCAGGAGGGAAAGTATTCACAAGAGATGGCTATCATGCATTCATAACCAAACTTTTCTAAGAAGCAAATTTGGGGAAAAAATGAATAGAAATTGACCGTAAAAATGGCTATCGCTTGTGGTCTACCACAACAACAGCACAACTGTTGAGAACAAGGTTGTTGAACAAGATCAAATGATCTTTCCTGTTCGTGAGATGTCGTTCTCTGTTAAGTATGCAGGTCATGAGGACATTGTTCAACTCTTGGGTGCACTCACCTATTCTTTTTGTGAGTGCACTTCCCAGAGGCTTAGAAAATGTCTACGGATATATGAAAAGAGTTGATGTTCTATATGGATAGTGAGCCTGGTCTAGACTCCTGTTCTTTTGTTGCTTGCTCTTAAGTACTTGTCATAACTGCCTCCACACAGTCGTCGCTATAGCTCAGAAAGCCCATATTTTTCAACACTATTTCTTATAACTGCTGCACCATAAGATACCTTGCTTCAGTTTCTGTCTTTCTGAAGGAAGCTTCTGAAGTGCACCTCAGAGAGGAATCGTGGCATATGGGACCAGAACTGAATCCTTACTACTAAGAACTTACCTCTCAATTTCTGAGTGGAATAAAGACATTTGTTCTTTTCTTTGTCTTGCATCATCTCAGTGCCATAGGTAGTAGTAGTAGCATGGGTCACCACATTCTGGGAAGGAATACTACTTTATTCATCACCAACTCCAACTTTTTTTTCGGGAAGTGCTTCTGTCTGCCAGGAGTTCTCAGAGAGTTCTGAGCTGCTCTTCTCGCTGTAGATAATTTTCCCAGGCTTAATAGGTACAGCTTTTGATTATGCTCCCCTCAAAATAAACTCCAACGTTTAGTCCTAGATAAAACCAACCAATCAAGTGGCCAAACAAACAAAGAAACAATACTCAACAACAAAAACTACTTTCCGGAAAAGACTGTAGGAACTTTTCAAAGTTGCCAGCATTATACAAAATATTTCTTCAGTGGGAAACTATAGATGTTTTCTTCTCTTGCATAATTCATTCGCTTGCACACTTCTTAGTGTATGTATAACAGGCTTTCACTATACAAATTCTAGATGCTGTAGCACATGCTTGATAGACAAATCTGTGGATTCACACCTCTGTTGAACACAACAGGAATTTGTGTAGCAGTTTTCACAGCTGCTTGAGAGATATACATGTCTGATGTCCTACATCTTTCCTCTAGCTGTAGTTGTCCTTGTTTTTAACAAATGACTTTGGTATGGTTATAGAAGCCTGCCAGGAAAATCAACCAGACATCAAGGGAAGATGGTGGGAAGAAAAGTGGCAATATTTTGTGACTAGCATTCACAGAACTACACAAACAGGAAAAAAATATCTCCCCCCAAAAACATTTAATATTAAAAAAAAAAAATCAAATAGAATACTCTAAATTTCCTTAATAACATTGGCCACTATGACAAATGCACTAAATGTGATTCCTCTCTTGTCTATCCAGGTCAAGATTCTTTGGAGTTGCATAGATGTAATAAAGGACAATTTTTGTTCAATAACTGCTATAGAATACATACAGTCATATAATACAGTCACTGTGTAGATAATTTCCAGAACATGATAATATACTATGGTAAAAATGAGTGGGAGTGGTTACAAATGACTTGGTATATTGTTACTATGGAAAAGCACTTGTCTATGTAGGCTATTCACCTACAATTAAGTTAGACAGAAGAGAGACATATGAACAGTGGAGACTGTTTAGCATATTCAAGCAGAAATATGATCTTAAAATAGATGTTCGTTGTTATGAGCATAGCTGTAGTCATAAATGCAGACTTTCTAACTATCCAAGAAAAAGGTTCTGCAAAATTGATATGTAGGTAACTGCTCCTTTAACATATATTTTATTTGTTTTATTTGATATTTATTTTTATTTTTTTATTTTATTTTTAAGTCTTTGTCTTCACAGAATGAATGTTGCTTAGGGTTTGAACTCATGGGGACGGGTCCTGAGGCTAGTGTTTGCCCAACCAGCACGCCAAAGGTACAATGGTGAAAATGTATCAGGCCTACTCAATGTACGTTCACAATACAGCTGAATTGAGTATCAAAAAATTCTTCATTATTCTCACTGCAGACATATCAGTGCTCTGTCTGTTGCTTAGTAATCTCCTGCAATGAGCTTGCATTACATCTTTTCTGCTGAGTTTAAATTTCTTTTACTACAGACAACCTCTGACAAATCCACAGAGAAATTACTGGGGAGCTTTCCTGAAACACAGCTCTGTACTGCTTTGTGAAATAATGTGTGCTCACCTAATTTTAATAATCTGTGAGTTTAAATGCCAACCCCTTTCTCAGAATGGAAGGACATGACAGTGTGTCCCTGTTATTTCACACCTCCTTTCTCATACAAGGCACAAGCAGGGTTTGATCCTATGAGATCATTCATACTTTGGGCAGAACCAGTTTCACGAACCTAGTGTCTAGTTTGGGGAGCTAATCTGACAAAACTCCCTACAGTACCTGCAAAGAGAGATTGACTCCTGCAGAGCAACTGAGCCAGACTACTGCTCTGATTTTTCCTCAGGAAAAGCTCATTTCCAACTGAAAGAGAATCATTACTATGTATACCTTGAGTTACATAGTTATATAGATAAAATCTCCATGGTACTTACCTACAGTGCGAACATACTGAATCCCCGCAGGTATGAAATCACTGAGAAAAATGAAAATACAGACTTGATGGCTTTGTATCCCTAATAATGTGCTAAAGCATCTTTAAATATACACTCAGAGAAAATGTGCTCTAAAACATGTTTATCCAGAGACCTGCATGGCCTTTGCCTTTTAGCCTCTTTTTTTTTTTTTTTTCCCCCTAATCAATTTAGGCAGCTTATTTATTAGAAGCCCTGGAATAACATAGAATAATTAACAGGAAGGAAAAACAAACAAACCAACAAAACAACCACCCCATTTTTTCTTCTTTTTCTTCCACTACTGGAAACAAAGAGGAAAAAGTAAAAAAGAAAAAAAATGTTGAGAAAGTAAAGGGGAGAACAGGTATTTGATGGTGGAGATCCAGGGTATGAGGAGCAAGGAAAGAGAAGTAGAGCAGATGGGAGTGAGAAATTAAACAATGAACAGAATCAAACAGTATGACTAACTTGTTCCATAAGGCAAAACGCTTATTGTAGCTAAAGTGCATATTAGCCTGGTTAACATGCTTTATCCCTCTAAGCAATTTCTACAGTTGTACTGGAGTTATTGTTGATCACAGCTAAGGAAAGTGTCCGTGAGACAATCACCTTGTGAAAAAGCAGTCCACACGTTGCAAAAATCTGAAGACCTTTGGTAGTGATAAAATAATAGGCTCAGAAACTACACTACAGTAAGCAAAACAGAAATAGCTGTAAACAAATAGAAGCACAGATGGCTGTGATGGAGATGGAGATCTTTGCAATATTCCTCTCACAGGGTTTTCTCTGAATCAATCTGTAATAACAATGGGCAAGTGGTGTTTATTTATCATGCTTTTCTCAGCACCCCCATCCTTCCACAGCAATAAATGATCAAGCTTTTTATCAACAAATCTACAGGTTTAGCATGTCTGTCATCAGTCATACACTTTTTGTATTCAGCTGGTTCATTGTGAATGCCCTTACCTCAGTGATAAAGAATTTGTTGGAATTTGTTGGAATGTTGTATAGTGAATCTCTATTTGTAAAATGACTATTCATAAATTTGAATAGTAATTGTGACTGAGTGCAGCGTTTGTTCTTTTGGACTGTGTTTTGCACCCTGCAAAAAGTTGAGATACTGAGAAATGTTCTACAGAAGTTAGTGGTACTTCTTAAAAACTGTAAAGATAAGCATATACCAAGGTCAAAACTGTTCTCTACGTAAACTAATAGTTTGTAAACAGGTGACAGAAAGTGCACTTAATAAGCACTCCGTATTAACTCTGCTCCTTCATGGCAGAGTTAAAATTTATATGGAAACTTCTGTTGTCAGTTTTCTTTGGGTTTAAGTTCCTCCCATCTTGTTGCTCTGAGGATAGGAAGAATAAAGATTTAAAAGGCAGGAAGAAGAAATGTTAGGAAATGAAGCTATTTTTGTCCTATCAATGTGTAGGGCAGCGATGCGCAAGTATTGAACAGAGAAGATTTGGGGTAATTCAAGGGACAGAACTGAGAATAATAGCTTCAGACATTTCTAAAATATTGAATCATTTGTTTTTTGTAAGTGCTTGAATATTTAACTCAAAAAAATTTTTCAAGCTTCTCTGCACATGTAAAAGAATTGTCTCCTGCTCTGGTACATTTGACTCAACATGCATTGTCAATTTTGCTACAGTTGTTATGTAAACAACTTCAATTTTATTTATTATGCCTTGCATAATATACATATTTTAGCCTTTTTTTTTTTTTTTCCTCCAATGGTAAGTTACTAAAAAAAATAAACGTGAAAGCATTAGACTTAAATGTAAAGAAAACGTTGTTTCTGTAACGGTGTGACATTCATTTTTCTGACCAGATACTGTCAATTGAAATGCAGGTATCACAAGCTATCATTCACTCTTATCTTTATTGCATCTCTGGTTTTGCTTCATCTCTTCTTCACCTTTAAAATGGTAGATTTGTACTATAATGGCCGTAGGAATGTAACGGGGTAGTAGAGCCAAACCAAAATGGAAGAATGCAGATTACTGGTATCTGAATGATTTAAATGACTCAAGACTGTCTCGCTGTTAAAACATTTTTGAATAAAATACTTCAATTTGACAAACATTTTCATGTTTCAGATAGAATTTTTTGATGACAGAAATAAAAGTTTTCAGCTCCAATTGGGTCCTGCACCTGCACCTGTAGTGTCTGAGCTGAAGAGGCGAGGCAGTTGCTGCAAGTGCAACACTGTTATGTGAGGATTCAATCTGATGTTGCTCTCTGTTGTAGCTCTGCAATACGTGGACTTTTGTGCATTCTGAATGTTGGTTTGCAACTATCTACATCGTAATCAGTTACATGCTGTGTTGTCTTGATGTGTGATTCTTAGCAATAAGAATATTGCTAAGAATACGAATATTGCTCCATATTGCATTATGCTTTCAACAGCTGGACAGCATTTTCTGGTAAGCATCAAGTTAAAATCTCTGTGAACGTGTAGTATTTTCAAGGCCTTTTGGAGGGCTTTTAATGTGCAGCATGTGCATAATTTGTTTTCTTTCTTTCTTTCTTTTTTTTTTCTTTTTTTTCTTCTGAGTTCTTTGAGGTTGTCTGTGTCAAGCTAGTAAAAACCTATCACTCCCTTTCATCCTTCTCAGTGCTCAGGAAAGGGCACAGCTCTCTGCAGAGCATCCTTACAAAGATACCTAAAATAGAATTGATAAAACGAACAGGTGGCAGAATACCTGCTATCAGGTATTTTCTTTTTGTATGATAGCAGCAATGGTCAGTTCAAGGAGGAAGTTTTACTTTGTTCTGTTTACTGTTTTCATATTTTATATTTCTTTTAAACTATAATTTATACATATCTATATTAGAAATTCTATAACAATTGACAAGTGATTTCCAATAGGGCCATCATCACAAAATTAGATGTATTGTATAGAAAAATTGATACCAATATTATCCCAGTCCAGTATTTCTTCCTATGATACAATGTCTTCTTTGAACATTCATTTCTTCATATGGATTATGGAAGAGATTCACTTATACTTCTGTATTATATTCAAAAAGGGAAAGAAAAAAAATGTTTTATTACAAGCTCTTATAAGTGAAAAAAATAGCTATGCCTGAAATTAATCTCATTTCCAGTAGCTAATTCTAAAACACTATGACTGATACACTTTTTAAATACGAAAACTATGTTAATGGAACAAATCTAAATTCATATTTATTCAACAATATAAGAAAGCAAAAAACTAACTTCAGCTTCTAGTTTATTTTTTATACCTGTGCAAATTCATTAATCCATAGTATTTATTCCTAGCTATTGAGCAGAAATGCAGAAGATTTCTTTCATGACTGTTTAAAAAATATAAAGATTTACATCTTTGTCTAGTTAGGAGTATGATCTTAATTTACTTGCTCACAGCTAGCCTGAACTATGAAACGGTTAGGTTTTTAGTTAAACCTAGCCAACTACCTTCACCACAGCTAATGCAGATAGGTGCCTTTCTAATCTCTTAGACACCTTTCATATTGGGAACTGTTCTCTGCAGAAGCTGTGAGAAAACTGACAATGCATATACAGATATGTATGTATACATTTAGACAGAGGAAAAGGGGTGGGTGCGTAGAGAGATTTCTACATGCACACGTTCACATGCATGTACAGAGACAACGGTAAATTGACAAATACATCCTAACATTCTTTCCAACCTGACAGTACCACCATAAAAGCCAGGAATACTGAGAGACTTGCTGCAATAGAGTATAAAGGGAAGTCTACTTTGATATTTCACATCAGTATGATACCTAGAATTGTGTGGACCAGATTCTCCCTCTGGGTGTCCTTGTTCTGCTGTCTCTTTCCCTTCAGCTGTCTTTCTTCCTCTTGTATATCTACCTGTCCCCTTCCTCCAGGTGCTTTTTTCTTTTATCTTGAACTTTCTATAGCACAACAAGGCAAACTATGCTGTTACTCAGTTTGATATTGGTTGCTATATCATGTACTCCCTTTCCACTGTTAAATCAACAGCACATTCTAGATTTTTTTGAGGGGGGAGAAGTGTAGCACTGAAGTTATGAGAACATGACAATATATCACTCATTTGCAGGGCTAATGAACATGTATAGAGAGGTTTCTTCCCCAGTGAAAATCCTTCCTTCACCCAGCTCAAGCTAGTCAGGACTGAGCTCATTTCCAGATATATAACAGTGAGGGCTTCATGCCCCTTATGAAGTAGACTGGAACTGCATCAAGATGGTGATAACAGCTCCCACAGTTCATGTATAAATCTCCTCGTACCACTCAGTCTTCCAGAAGCAAAGGTACTGAAGTATTTCCAAAAAAATTTCAAGAATTGGCAATGTTGCAGAAAGTGTGATGAGTATGTCTGAGTGCTTGCATATGTGTTGCACCTACAGAAGTGAAAATGTTTTCTGTTAGTATGTAACAGCCTGAGAATGTCTTTGTGGTTAACACTATAGTCTGTGGAAAGTAGATATACAAATATGCTTAATGTGTTACTCATATGTTAAATTCAATCTTAGAGGTTTGACTAAAATAATATATGCTGTTTGAAATTACTGTTAAACAGGGGTTTCTCAGTTGAGACTGGGTAGTATTTTGCATTGTCCTACTGAAAACATTATACTGAATACATTTTTCCTCCAATGCAAGGACAATAGGAGGGTCAGAATTTTCTCTTCCACTGGGAACTATATTCAGAGACTTTCATATTGAGATTACATTCAATTTGTTAGTATAATGATGTGATCTTTGTTCCACATTGCCCTCTCCAACCTCTTTATTCCAATTCCCATTTCTCCTATCTTGTGATGCTTCTTGGGTATCTTTAGACTATTGCATTTTTATCACATTTAGTGCTTATGTCCTTGAACACTTAGCTTCTCATGAAGCTTTGTGGACAAAGAATCCACCACTTTAGTTAAAACTGGTTTTACGTCCAAATGGATGGTCGGACTTTGCTAGCTGATGAAGCACTGTTCTCAGTTAACCACATATGACTGTAAATACTAGTGTCTCTGACTGTAGTACTTGCTAATTTCCAAATAAATTTAGCACAATGATTTAGCAAATACTGCTAGAGATTTCCCAAACTCATAAAATTTCTGTCAAACACCAGTTATCCTTCTGTGTTTTTGTTATTGTTGTTGTTGTTTTAATCTTATATAATACTCAAGAAGAAAACAGCCTTTAAATTTAGGATATGAACTCCCAGGAGGAAGTGGCTGAAAGGATGAAGACTAGTTGGCACAGTATTTGGATACATGAAGCATTAAAACATGGCATGATATTAATTAAAGGGACAACGGCAACCAGTCAAAAACACAACAATGGTCTTGAATTATTGATTTGTTATCATGTGACTATTATTTTTACTTAGCATTACAGAATGTACAGGATTTGCATTGTTGCTTTTTTTTTTTTTTGTCTAAATTATGTAAAGGGAAAACAAAAAGCAAGATATGATTAAAAGCATTTGCTTCTGTGCTCTAGTTCTGACAGTCATGCCCCTAGCAATATATTAGTGCTGGATTTAGTCACTATTTGTTGGCACTGGTTGTAAACTACTATATTATTGTTGCAGACTATTTGATGTGAATGCATTTTTCTTGGAGGTGATGAGCCAGAAATCATGCAATATTAATATTTTCACATACAGGAAAACTGTGTGAACTGGTTGATAAATACCTGCCACAGAAGCACATAAGCCAGAATGTTTTTATAAATGCTTCTAAGGAAAAAAATATTCCTATATTCATCAGACATTATGAGTTCATTTTTAATAGATAAGTGTAGCAAGTTATCATATAGTAGTGATGATAATGTCAATAATCAATAGTGGTATCACTAGTTTTCATAAAGAATGAACAAGAATGAACTTACTCTGGTACAGGCTCATAAAGGAAATATAAAAGAGATTTTACAAAGAAACTATAATAAATTATATATATAAACAGCCCCCCTCAAAAAAATACCAAACAGCGAAACACAAAAAAAACCCCACCATGCTCCTATTTGTGCCCCTATGTGGCACAAATAAAACCAAATGGATGGGATAGATACATTTATAAAATAAAAAGGTCAGAAGTAAAGGAATAAGCATTAGTTAAACTGTGACTGTTCTAAAAATATTTCTTAGGAAAAGAATGGGAAAAATGGAGTAAATAAACATATATGAATATCAGAGGAGAATGAGTCAATCACAAAAAGTATCTAATTACTTTCTCAACTGAAGTACGACAGTAAGAACAAACTAGTAACTGCACAAAGGTATCCGTCAAGAGAAGATTCATTTTATAAAATCAGACAGAATTCTGACTAATGCATTAGAAAGAAAGTCACACTGATTTTGGTGTTTAATGATTGAAATCCTTGTTTTTTGATAATCTCTGCTTTAACTTGCACTCAAACAGACTAGATTTGGCTGGAAGTTTTTGAGAAGTCATGCCAGAAATTGCTCAATAATCTGACCAGGTTTTTGACCAAGAAAAGATGAAAGCCACAGAATTCTCTTCTTGTAATTTAAAAGTTTTCATGCAGATTTCTTAGTCTTCTCACAATCACAATATATTGCATAATCAAATGCTTCTTCTACGTTATTGCGAAGAACACTGTCTTTGCTATATGCAGTGGCATTCCAAGACAGCAGAAGGCCTTGCAAAGAAAAGTTGCATTGTTATCTGTTCAACTTTGAACCCCTATTACACATAATTGACCTCCATGTGATTACAAATAGAGTTGAACATCACTGCTAAGACTTTAAGGGAGCATCTAAAAGTCACTGGAAATAAACCATATACAGATTTTATACTTAAAATTTTATTTTCCTTCGGTGCAATCAAGAATGTCTAGCAATCTATGTTGAAGAGAACATCTGGAATGCAGAGGCTCTTAGAAATCAGAAATAAGCCATATTGGTAGGCTTGCACTGGGAGCTTGCACAGTGCCTGCTTGCATTATGTCTGCCTGTGCTGCTCTTTCAGCAGATAAAGTAGGACTTCATCTAACATTTCAACCAAAGTCCAATGTCATCCTTGGAAGAGTGAGCTAACTGATCCTAGAAAGCAGCAGAGTGCAGGGTTATTGAACGTACTGAGTCACAGTTGATGTAGAGGATCAGATTCTAATCTTTCCTACTCACTGTGAGCCAGGGTTAGTAGAACATTGTGTAGATCATCTCTTCTCCAAGCAGTGCTTCTGGCCATCAGTCTCCTTCCTTGGAAGTGATAAGTCTGTAAATGGTTTTCTTGTTCCATTCCCATGTTTTTCTCTCCTTACTAAACTGTACTGACCTACAAGAATTGTTAGCTTTCAACCATTTGCTGGATGACCTACAAAAATCTTTTCAGAAACGAAGATTAGGTTATAAACTCTGTCTCTTATCACAATGTGTCATGCTGGTAATTTATTACAGGATGGAACAAGCAGTATGCTGAAATTTCTCTTTGGAAATAGCTTCAGGGTTTTCAGTCCTGTTTCCAAACTTCTCTTTAATTGTAATTGGTTCTCTGGAGAATTTTTCATTTCTAATTGAGAAAGCTTTCTTTTTCCCTTAATAACAATAATAATAATAATAGTAGTAATATGAAATCCAATTTAATGAAAGGAATCATGTAACATTTATTGCTGAAAGTATTGTAACAGGATTCAAATTTGTGAATTCAAACTATAAGACTACATTGATTTATTGCATTAATTTGTCTGTGGCATTAAACAAATTAATTGTTATTTTTTGTGCCTCAGTTTGCTTATTTGTAAAAAAGGAATAATAAAACTGTTTACTTCATAGGAAGTTTTTGGAAGGTTTAATTATAGTTTTTAATGGCCATTAGGTGCACTGGGTGGTAGATGCTGTGTAAGTTGCAACACACTGTTGTTCTCATTTGTCTTCTCTGTCATGGGAGTTTCTCTGCTTTCAAAGTCTTACAAATGTGAATTATCCTTAACAGTAACCAGGCCCTTATGTTTGATGCGATCTGAGGAAATGTACTATAACAGTTGTTTCCAAAACTTGTATTTTATGTCGCTGGTTAGATCTAGAAACCTGGAATAAAACCGAAAGTTTTCTTCATAACAGAGTAAGAATGGTGAACTCTCGTTGTTTTTTTTTTTCTACAGGTGTGAGAAACTCGCTGTAATAATTTACCGTCCTGTGGCATAGGCATATAGTTATGGAAATGGAAGAATGTAATTTGTGACATTCAGCTTAAGATAAAGTATTATCTAGATATGTCATTGAGGTAATTTTTGCCAAATGGTTTCATGTTAAATATTCTGAAGGCCAAAACCATTAAATTTGCAATCCTAATAATCTTGCCCAGCACTGATGTAGATCTCTTCTGAAATCTTTAACTGATGTTCATAGTGCACTATTGATTATTATAAACAGTTTTCAAGGGATGACTCATTTGCTCTCTTTTTTTCATGAATGCATCATCTTGCAAACAGTGTGTATTTGTTCATTGGGAGGCACATTAAGTGGGCATATGGGTGCAGTCAGTTGTCTCTGTAATACCAGAAAAATCTAGCAATCCTAAGAAATCATTTTCATGTGTTGCAGGTGCTACCTATTAGAAGGAAAAATGTACTCTGATGTTCTTTAATTAAAGTTTCAATTACTTTAGTTATTATTCTAAAAAGAATTCAATTAGAAATTCTACTGCTGAGTGTCCTCTAAGTTCAGAAACTATCGATGGCCGTTAGGTTATAGTGCTACTAATATCTGTACATCTACATGTGTGACACATGAGTGGTTTGTGACGTATTGCAAGTCAAACCTCACCATAGCACATCCTCTTTAAGTAATCCTTTTCTTTTTTTTCTGCCTAATCTTCTTTCTTTCCCTTGTTGAGTCTGTCTTGCTTTACGTATTATGAGCTATTTCAATAGACTGAAATGACCTTTGTGAAAATAAGATTAAATTGGATAAACACTTCCACATACTCAATTTTGTGTCCATCTCCTGCAGAATGTAGTGTCTGTCAGGGTAGGGCCTGGCAGTCAAGGCCTATCCCAGCACCCCAGCCAGGAGCAGGGAAGCCAGGGGCACTGGGGCAGCCCCAGTCCCAGGTGTCAGGCACTTCCCTGGGGATGGGCTGAGGCCAGTCTGGGATGTGGAACCATGTATCAGGAGAGCCAGCAGCCAAGCAGGGCTGTGGCAAGCTGCAGACTGGCCCTGCTTGTGGCATTGTTGGGCAGGGGCTGAAACCAGGTCCTGGGCTGTTGTCGTGGGAAGTGAAGCCTATCAATGCCCTCCAGACCTCAGTACTCTACTGTCAGTTTGACAGCCTCCAGAATTGTTTTGACCAATTGACACTGTCTCCCATATTCTCACTGTGATGGAGAATTAGAGTGGGCCAAGGATTACAGGCTGTTTGCTTATGGTCAGCCTGTTTAGAAAGCAAAACTATAACAGTATGGATAATAGTTTTAAAAAAAAACAGTGGTCTCATGCTCGTTGCCTCAGTGCCAGAGAACAGACTCAGAGCCATTTAACTTATCAGAGTAGATAAAGTACAGCTGTCTTAGGACACATCTGAACCGGTGATGGAATTGCTCTGTAGAGCCAGTGGTGCTTATTCAGGTGTTGAAATCAATCCAGCTGAAAAACTGTGAAGCAGGCTAACTAACGTGGATTTATCAGTCTAAAGGCCTTCACCTTTCTCCTTCACTTCCCACTAAAACCATCCAGCGCAGAATAAACACTCCTAATTCTGTGTTGTTTTTCACATCACAGAACTCCACAACTGCACTTCTTTCCCTACTCCTGCACTGGATTGACCTTGCAGTGTTGCCTACTGCTTATAAGTGCTGGTAGGGTAACAATGTGATTGAGATTCATCTGGCCCAATGAACAGATCTGCATCCAGAGCTGTCGCCTTCAACTTCATCTGTAGCCACTAGAAAGAAAGAGAAACTCATGGACGCAATTCATCTCACAGTAATTGTCTAAAATAGATCAGGAGAGTAGTTCTCAGTAAATTCATTTTTTACCTTGTTGAAATATACAAAAGACCCAACTGTGACTTGTTCAGAAGTAGATGTACAATGCAGCTGTATAAACATTGATTAGGTTCTCATAGTTTTTTTTTTCCTATTGGCTTATTCCCAAATCTTTATTTTTAAATGTAATTCACGTTACCTGATGAGTTCCAAATCAGGTCTGCATTGCTGTAATAAATATAATCATTGTGATAATTATTTGTAATCTCCACTAAGGTTAGAAAGCTGTATAATAATGCAGGGAGAGAGGAGGTCACCAGCTGTCTATGCTTATGAAAATAGGAAGAATTTGCACACTTGCAAATGGATGCTAAAGGATCTTCTGGAGAGTTATAGAAATATAGCAGTAACTGAAATATATTCTAGGATGTTTCTGTATATCAGGAGACCATTATCATGATAATTTAACACCTGTATCAGTGGTTTTTGGTAGTGCAACCTGTAATCAGAATCTGAAGCAATCTCTGAAGCAGTTATAATTTAGATTGCAGTTTAATATATAACAGTATCGGTTCTGATCATTTGGATCATTCTGCAGAATGTGGAACACCGCACTAAGCTATGATTTCAGGAAGTAGGACTTACCATAAAGGAGGGCAATAACATAATTCTATAGTCTTGAAATATATCCAGGATTCACTGAGTTTGTATCTAGAGCAGGATGGCCCATTTTTGGCAAAGATACCATACAGAATGTTTTCATGAGGCATCTTTCTGGTAGTTGTGTTTAGAATAGGCCCAGTACACACTTCTAATTTTCCTTCAGGCCACGATTTTGAAAGGCAGTCAGTACAACTCAGGAAATAAAGGAATCCTGTGAAAAGAAAGTTTTATCAATGCGACATCTCAGGTATTACACATGAGGAAACATAACACAGCCAAGCAGAGCTGTCAACACTCCGTTGTGTACCTTCCACTTCCACTGTCTCACCAATACTGACAAAGTCTGTGGGACAGTAAGCACAGCATAGATGCCTGTGAAGCTCTCTGTCACGAGAGATAAGGAGAGATAAGACACCCAAACTACTTCCTGTGCTTATTTCTTTGAACCTGGTTAGGAAAGGAAAATTAAATCATATCTCCTAAAACGATTATTTGTTTCTGTGCTGACAGTGTTATCAGCAATGTAGGTTTTGGTGCTGCTATAATGTGATATGTACTCTTCAGACAAACCAATGTTCGCTTGTTTTTTGCTTTCCTCTTTAGTGAAACTGCTACCTATGCAAATTTTGCAGCTACACAGAGCCCTAGGACTAGGGCTAGAGGGACTGACATCAGAACTGTGAGTTAGGTTGAGGTGAAAAGAAATCTTGGCCATTGCACTTATTCATTGTGATAGGTTCCAGGCCTACCATCATGTAGGATCTCTACCAAAAGATAATACAATAGGAAAGGTAAACAGATCTTGTCTTTTTCTTTTTTTTTTTTCTTTTTTTTCTTCTTTTTTTTTTTCCTTTCCTCTGGACAGGACTGAAAAATTGAAATGGAAAAGCTGTGTGAAATTTGATTTTTTATGAACTTTGTCTTTGATTTTTGAATAACAAATTTTCAGATCATACCCACTCAATTATCTGACAAATAACTGACAAAAAATTAGCTGTATATCTTAGGCACCTCCAAAATTAGGTGACAGCTGATAAGAGGTTTGTAAATTCTGAATAGTCTGAACTAACATCCCTGAAGTTCTACACTTTGTGGATCTGGCAGCTCAGGCGTTTCTGTCATGGATTTTTGTGCTTACTTCTTGTCATGTCATTGTGAAGGAAAACAAACAGAAAGAACAATATTTTCATGAAGATTCTGTTATTTGTACATTACAAGATATTACTGTCATGTCCAACCAGGAAACTCCTTTTGTAAGTTCTACTGAAAAGCAGCTTGAACTCATCTTTGTTGAATGCAGGAAGGAGTTGTTTTGTGTATCATCTTATCAGAAAAATAGTAGCAACTAACCCAATTTTATTTTATTTTTTCAACCTTTCCAAATTAATCTGCAAATAAATATCTTGGAGTTCGAAATGACTTCAGCAAAGCTTGACATGGTAATAATGGCTCACACTTGTGCTAGTTATTCTCTAACCGGGCCCTTAGCCATATTATTTGCATTTTGTCTTTGCTCCCAACTATCCTTCTTATGTTCTTGTCAAAGCTATTATGTTTGCTGTTACAAAGAAAGGAGGCTATCTGTATTCCCAACATTCTGGGACAGAATAAAGGAACAAACACTTCTGCACAAAGCTCCTTTGAGCTGTTTAATTTACTTTGTGACAAAAGGAGAGATGACATTGAGCACTCTACAAAGAACAAAATTATTTCCTAAAACATGAAATACAAATGATAATTCAATCATTAGGAAAAATTCTATTAAATTCAGGAAAATTCCATTACACTTCCTTCATTACAGATTGCAAACTATCAACTACTGTAGTGGGTTGTAAAAGTTTTGTCAGATTTTATTTTCAGGCAGACCTACTAACAAAAAAATCCACCTTAAAATGTAGATGTAAAATCATTTTCTGTTTTCTATTGTATTAATAATAATTTTAAAAACATAACAAAACAAAAACAACAGCAGAAAAAAAACACTAGCACTTTGACTCAGGAACAAATGGGAAATTTTCAGTGGGAATAACAGAAGAAAGCTGTTACTTTCAATATATGTAAGATTTGCATCTTCCCTTTATTTTTATATATTTTAATAATCTATGACATCCTTTAAATAAAGAATATACTGTACTGAAAGAAAATAAGTTAAAACAATTAGTGACAAGTAACTAAAATCTGCAGGGTCTGGCTGTCCAGTGATAGTTTTCAGATGTTAGTTTTTAAAAGAGAGGGCACACAGTGCTGTTTTTTCAGGAAAAAAACCCAAAAAGTTTCAGGTTTCAGGTTTTGACGTCCCTATGAGTTTAGATAACTGATAGTCTGAGGATGGACTATTTGGATTTACAAGATAATTATTTTTTTCTTCTTTTTTGGTGACTAATATCATCTTACATTTATTACATCTCATTTGCTCTCTAGATGCTGATCCATAAAAAACAAAGACCGCCTCTAGATCCAATATTGTATTTGTCAGTCCTGGGCAGATGTCTCAAATAACAAAAGGCATCACAGACCAACTGTTTTAAGGTAATTGAAACAAAGTATTTTAAATAAAACAGTCCATCGTTCTTAGTGGGAATAATCCTAAAAGCTAACTCCTGAAGTGCTTTTTTTTCTGCTTCTGAAAGAAGTAAATTCTGTTGAGATTAGGAGATACAGGAGACTTTAACATTTCTCAGATTTCAGCATGCATGTTGGACAAGCCTTGACAACATACCATTATTCAGAAAAGAGCCATGGTACTCTGAGCAATAAAGAGACCATGAAGCTCCCTCTCTGTCACTCTCTCTCTCTCTCTCACACACACACACACACAAAATATTCCAACAGGTATGCTTAGATGCAGCCTTAACATTTGCAGTTCAGTGACATTTGAACAATACAGTTGTAAGACACAATGTTGAAATATTCTACCAGCATTTTTGTGTTGATCACATAAAGGTTAAGGTGAAGCCTTTGGAGAGTCTTAGTCATTGATTTGTTACCACGACACATCACCTAACAAAATTAATAGGAAGCAATACTGACACCAAAAAAAAAAAAAAAAAAAAACAAAAAAAAAAAAAAAAAAAAAAAAAAAAAAAAAAAAAAAAAGCAACAACAACAAAAAACAAACAAAACAAAACAAAAACAAACAGCTCTCAACATAAGTGCAAGCTTAATGGTTACAAACTGCACAAATTGCATGCACACACATAGAATTAATTAGCTTAAAGGTTTATTTCCTGATAGGTAGAACTACATTAAATAGATGACTAATGACCTTCACGTGCGTTAATTTATGTCTGTTCTTTGGTAGAATCAGGAGGAAAGAAAGACTGGAGAGAATAAAGAACTGTGTTGTGTGATGTTACACATCAGCATTTTATAGAGTGGAAATCTAATTTGAGAGACATAATTTCTCAATGACATAATTTCAAAATACTTTCATTCACTGAAATTCCTTTTTAGTATGGAGAGATTACCACTAAAAGCAGAGCAAAAGTCACCTATTTCAGAGTGAAAGGAACAGAAAATTGCATTTGCTTCCATTTCTTTTTTATTAGCCAGGAGTAGAAAATGACAGACTTTCCTGCATTAGATAAATCACTGTATCATCTAGACACATATTAGTATGCACCGACGTAAAACTGAAGAGAAGATCACAAGTGTACAGCTCTCACTCACACGACAAGTGGGTCTTCTGTGTACTGGTGAATGTGGCTCTTATGCAGTGTTATACTACCCTGTTGAAAAATTTCTAAGAAATACTCTTGATCTTCCAGACCACAATAGTTTAATTTTGAAGATACAACACTGTATATCTATTATACACCATTGTTATGATGGGTACCCTTGGCTTTATGGTAGTTGCCCAATGTGCTCACTAGCATAGCATTTGTTTAATTAATATATATTGTGAGTCAATAGTAAATGCAGTTAAAGTGTTTAAGGTGGATGACCAGATCAGTAGAACTTTATTTATCAAGAGGATTTAGAGACCTAGAAGTGCAGGTAAGGTGCAGCTGAGAGCAGGAGACTGGAAGCAGGAAAAGTGTGCATCTGTGAAGGTGACTGAAAGATGAAATGTGAAATGGGAAAATACCTGTAAGTTTAATCACCTCCTTTTCTGAGATTTCAGAGCCTGTCTATCTTGAGAAATACGCCCCTACTTCTGCTCTTCCATGCAAACTGACATCCAGGGAGTTTATTTATTGTATCCTCCTTGACCCATACGTCTCCAGGGCATCACACGTTTTCTGAGGTATTGTTTTCTTACATAAATTTGTCTTTTGGGCCCAAATACTTGTCTCTCAGTGATCAGGACTTGTAAGATGAGGGGGTTATCATTTGTCCAAAAGTGGTGATGATCAGATTGTTTTCATATACTGAGAAATTATCTATTGCAGAAACAGGAAGGATGGGTAACTCTATTCCTTTAAACATCTGAATTATTCAACTTGCTTTCCAGGTGGAACAATATCGAAGTAAGACTCTAGACTGTTTGATGAAACTGAGATGGGAATATAAATTCAGTCCACCTGACAGGTTCTCCAGGCCTGGCTCTGAATAAAACAGTTGTCCTATCACTGTCTTCAGTATTGGGATGCTTTCTGTCAGACTTCATTGCCTCTTTGGATTCCCTTTGTTCAGTACTCTTCAAAAGGATTTGGGTCCATGCAGTCATCCACGTGTGGTTTAATTTATAGACTATTAGGTTTTCAAAAACAAAAATCTAGTCTGTTTTAAGGATTTTCTGTTCATCTGTTTCTTGTGGGAGAAAAACTGAAAATGATTGTAAACACCTCACTTTTCTCATGTTCAAGGGGGATTGACAACTATACTTACGTGTAGAGATAGATGTCTGAACTAGGTGTCTAAGCCATTATTGTGGATGATGAAAACCTGGAGTGGGACTTTCTTGTCCAAACATAAACACCTAGTGCTACTTGAGATGCACTAGGTTATCTAAGATGTCCTGAATGGGTTTTTAGGGATGACATATGACCTAGAGAAGACACATCCTTCTATTTAGACAGCTGAACCTCACCCTCGTGAATGTTTAGATGGGTCTTTCTCTTGTCTCCATTAATTATATTAAACAGGAGCAAGTGTCTTAGCCTTGAAATGAACGACAGCATCAAACTCTTGGTTCAGTAATCCAGATTAGGTAACAAGTACCACCTGATTAACAGTTGGAGGCTGGAAAGGATGTTCTATATATTCTTAAACATTTTTTATTTCTTTTTTTCTGCGGGGGGAGAGAAATATGTATTTTTTAAGTTAAAAAACACAGATTTCCATGTAGTATCTCACGATCTTTCAGAACACTCTAGAATTAATTACTTTGAAAAAGAAAGCCAAAAATAGGGAAAAAGCCTGAAGCTCTGGTTGTGCTGTCTTCAAACTGTGTCCCAGCATACCCAGAAAAAGTCTATGTACATTCTCCTTTTGTATCATACTTAAGAAGTGTTACTAGTGCTTGTGCAGAATACCCATTTGGCTAACAACAATGCTAATGAAACTATATTGTACCTGAAAGTATTTGCAAGTTAAGGCCTGCTTTTACAATTACTGCATTCAGATTAATATCAACAGTGCTCTCAGTCATCACTAAGCCTACAGCCACATTCATCTCTCCCAAAATTTTTAATTTTCTCCAGAGCAAGACCTACAATTTCCTTCTCCACTCATTCCTTACTGAACTCTGTACTGTTCCAAAGATAAAGGTTTCAAACAGAAATACGAAGGAAAGACAAAAGATCCTTTTCTTCTCTGGACTCTGTCAAAGCTCTTAGAAAGCACTCCAATGAGTCCTTACTTTAACTCCTGAATACAGTTAGATCATTTACAGTTAATTTACTATTTCAGAGAACAGCGGTAAGGTTGTCTGAGTATATATTGTAAATCTATACTATCTAAGGTTCAGTTGACTGAAAGAGCTTAGGCCACCTTTTTCTATTTTTAGAGATACTGTATTTTCTGAATCCACATGCATAGTACAAATTCACATCAGTGAAGTTATATCTAATTGATCTAATTGATACTGTAATCATTAACAATATTTTAAGGACCTAACCCAACTTAGAAAATACACTTTTTTTTTCCAGCTCATTGCCTTTTTAATCTTTATAGCTAAGAATTTTCATTTGGCATTTCTGAAGGTAGTATGATTTTAATTGTTGCAGCAGTGAGTCCCACAGCTGAAGCACAATAATTGAGACATTAACTTCTGCTGTCAGGAACCATGTATGGCTAACGTGGAAGACTAACATTTTATTTGTTATAGAAATGCATTTATCACTACAGATCAAATCAAGAAAATTATAGCAATATTCGAAAGTTATTCAGGATTGTCTTCAACAAGACAATTGTCTTCCCATATTTACTTAATGACCTAAAAGTAGTCATTTTTAGCTGCATTAATGTAAAATTTTGACTAAAAATCTTGTATATATTTCAATTGTTTTAAGAGTATGGATTAGAACATGGATATTGAATGGCAGTACCGTGATACTCCAAACGTAGCAATAACTCCAGTGATATAACAAGTTACATTTTTCAAATGTGCATTCTCCACACTTATGCTTAATACTGATCCAGAAAGCATAAAACAAGTGTTTAAATAATCTCCCTATTGAAAATCAATAATCTGTTCTCTTATTGTAAGCACAGTATGAGACATAAAAATACAATAACATTTGCATTACATTTTCTTCAAGGACTCTTTAAGGAGTTGCAGAGCCATTTTCTCCCTGAGATCTTTTGTAAGCTACTTGAAAGCTGTAGTTCTTTCAAATCTATGTCCATATGCCAACTGTATACATTTTGGAATTTTTTTTTTTACTATGACAGTATAAGGAACAGTGGTGGGGAGGGCAATAAGTGACATATGTGGAAATAAGCAAGTAGAAGCTTTGTAACTGGAGAGATTAAACTGTAATTGCTGCATTTATCTTTTTCATTCTTTAATATAAAATTTTGATCCTATTTAATGTTCGAAAAAAGGGTTTACATAGAATTATTGTCAGCCTTTGTGAAGTTCATTTAGGGCCCATAATTAAGAAGGTGGAAGGGAGGCTACCAGTGAAAGAATGACTTTTAATTTCAGTTGTTGGATTATATTAAATCTTTTCAAATGCTGGACACAATTTTGACTAGCACTGTCAAATGTATACAGCTTGGTTCTTCTCAAATTCAATATAAAAGTTCGGATTCATTTTGGTTTTGAAGTTTTGTTAACAAAACAGACGTTAATGACAAAACAAATTTATTTTATCAAATGAATGTAGTAGCTTCCATTAATATTCTACTGCTTCCTGGAAAAGTGTATTTTATAAAACAACCGTATCACAGAAAAAGAAAAAAAAGAAAAAAAAAAGGGCTTCGCTATGAAATGAGGCTGAAGTTCCTCTACTATCCTGGTTATAGGGCACTGCCTACTTTCAATCTGAAAATTCCAAAAGTAATGCCTTCTATTTGTTTCCATGGAAACTACAACAGATACAAAGAGCACAATAGCACTGTTTGATAGAGCAAATTATCAGATAAAAAACATTGTTTTTCAACATCATCCTCACCATTAGCTATGCATTTTTGCCAGTGATGGACAAGAGCAGGCATGCCACACTTATAACAATCAGCACCAGTGGAGGTGACCTGCTGTTGCTGTCACCACTGCAGAAATGTACTGCTGACCACCTCACTGTGCTCACATTCACCATTTGGTCTATATACACATTCAGCAAGTGTTGACAAATGTCAATGGGTGCAATTTTTCCTCATGGAGGAATTCAATTCCACACCTTTACTTCATCCGCACTTCCATGTCAGATGCCATTTTGCCAGACTGCCCATCTGCTGCCATCTGTCACACAGCAACAAAATTTGACCGAATGTTGGTGAGAAGGTTCTGCCTCTACTGTCATACCACCAACATCCACTTCTGATGTTGTACGTTATCATAATAAAATAAAAGGCATTACTTTCGGATCAACGCTCAAATATAAATGTATTAATAAATTCAGGCTTTCAGCAAAGGTTGCCTTGCAGAGACTTCGTGCTATATCAACAGGAAAATGTCACCTGTTGTATCAGTTTGGGACAATTTATTCCCAAATTACCTTTACTAACATGAATGGAGTGAATTTATAAAAATATTTTGTACCCACTTCTCTGCTTCATAGTATTTCTGTCTTTCCGTTATACAATTTACCATTTTATGAAGTTAGTTATTGTTTATTTTTTAAAATATATTTTGACTCTGATTTCCTGCTGCCTTAGATTTTGGTTAATCATTCACAGGCTGTGCACAAATTATTACCAAGAAAACTATGAAAGTATTTTTCAGCCACTTTGCATATATGTAAATGACCTTAGGTAGTAAAAGGCGGAGGAAAATTTGATCTCACTGTAAAATATTTCTTTTGAGAGGAAAAAAAAAGCACAACAAAACAAAAGCAAAGAACTCCAGGTTAAAAATGTCTACCTCACTGTTTCATGTGAAGCCTTAAGTGAGTTGAAGGAAAACGACCATTGGTGTTTATTTGTGTTTTATTTTGTTTTGTTTTTAATTCCCTCCATTCTCTACAAGGAATCTTTCACTTTGACAAAATGCATGAGGAACTTCAGACTTTTAGGTAAATGATTTATTTTCCTTATTTCTGTCTCAATGAGTTTAAGCTGATATTAACAGAAAACTGGATTTTGTCATGTATGAAAGAATCTTCAGTAAGAGATGTTACAAAGAAAAACGTCTGCAGTGGTTCTTGCTCTGGCTATGAGTAAGAACCACAAAACCATTTTATGTTTGTTGCTTTTTTGCCTACAGAAGCATAGATTTTAGAAGCTTCAGAGATGACCTGAGGTTTTGATACTCTGAGATTTATAAGAACTCTGTGTAAAGCATCTGTGGGAAGACTGAACTATGAGAGTTCAACAGTTCTTTTGATACCCAATTGTATTGAAGAAGTTTGTGTTGGCAGCCTACGGTGAATTCATGCTTTACTAATTTGCAGCACCTTGGTGATAACTGTCTACACAATCTTCCGTCTCCTCACAAATGAGGGGGTGAGAGGAAGAAGAGGTATAACAATGTCTAGTCCTGAATCAGCTCAGTGTCTTACTAGCCAATCTGCCTGGAACCAAAGAACATCAAATGCAATCCCCAGACACGTGGATTGTATTAGGAATGGAATAAGAAGCCTTAACCCTAGTTCCTGGCTTTTGTTGGATTATTTTTACACAGCTTTGTATTTAAGGAGGATTATGGCACATATGGTCAATAAGATCACACAGTCTTTTCCGACCCCTACAATACTGCAAGGCGCAATGAAACAAATTAAAGATGGAGAGAAAAGCCAGTCTCAGTCTCATGGCTTCTGGAGATTTAAATAAAAACTTGGTGTATGTTTTAACAAGGATACTTTCATTATTTTTAACAGTAATGGGGAAAAAAATGCAGAAGAATTTTGTAGAAGAATTTCTTACTGAAAGGAGCTGGTGTGATTACAGTGACAGTTATTCCTCATTTCATCCATGGTGATCATAGGAGACCCTTTAGAGCTATTACGATTTCGGTCTAAGTGCATGGGACACAGCTATTAAATTTCTATGCAATTTTAATGTAATTGTTATGATTCCTCTGTCAAATGCATAATCATACATTCTACAGTTGTCATAGTGTATTGTATCAATAAACACTACTAAGGAAATTCTTCATGCACAGCCCATTGACATAATAATCCATAGTGTTTTTTTAGTGCTGCTGTGGTCTACTGTATCAATGCCTACTGAGGGAGACTTTAAAGCACTCATCCAAGCACACAGGGTACTATACATAGTAAAAATCCCTATAAAGTTTTTGGAAATAAGCAATTTTTATGCATTGAATTTTTCATTTTATTTATAAGTGTCAAAATCATTAGCATACACAAGAGACAGATATGGTATTCAATTTTTCCCTTAAATATTGAACTAACTTTGCTTTGATAGGCTTCAAGAACCTTCAAGAAGGTATTTTTTGAATTGCCTTTCATTTCTCCTAATGTCAAAGTGCAAAAGAAACAAAAAAAAAAATCGAATTCTTTCTCACTTAATGATCTCATAATTCTCTATCATTTTTGTATAAAAGATTCTAGTAGTTTCATCTTCCTTCTGGAAGCCATGCCTCTAATCTGAAATTCTTGTCTAAATTTTCTATCTATGAAATGGAAAGAGAGAAGTACCTCCAGAGAACAATTTGGAGGAACATTCAGAAGTTAGGTACCGAAAATGAGCGAGATGAATGACTCACTGAAGAATTTAGCCTACCTGCCTAGTAAATACTCCACACGAAATATATTTCAGTCCTTATGTGCAAAAATGAAGACTGGAATTTCAGAATGACAACTAATCTGGACTAAATAGGATTAATTTAGGATAATTGAAAAAATCTTTCTTATTAAATGTGGTGCAGTGCTGAATACCTAACCCCTTCTGACATGAGTACCAAGTGATTCAACAGGAAACTCTAGAAGCCATGCAGCTGTCACTGCCACATAAACTTTGTTATAGCGTTGTGAAGGAAATTTAGCCTCTCTGTCCCAAGGGTACAGTATTTATCAGTTAGTGTATGTTGTTAAAAACAAATACTTTTCATTTATCCTTTCTGAATTACCTATATTTTGCTTTTCTCCTTTTGTTTTTTTTTAATGTAATGTAAAACACTTCAAAAAATGGCATGCTTTTTCCTTTTCCTTTTTCTTTTCCTTTCCCTTTCCTTTTCTCGTCTCTTCTTTTTTTTTTTCTTCTTTTCTCTCTTCTCCTTTTTCTCTCCTGTTTCTAATCCTAAAAAAACTAGCATGCAGTCAATACTGATATGACATTGCTTAATTATGTCAAGTGTAACAAATCAATTCTGTTTCCTTCCTCTGACTGGCTGTGCAATTTGAAACCTGTGGTAATTTACTCAGGCTGTTTCTAGATTGCAGTAGGATTATAGCCTCCATGATATAAACTAAAGGTTTGGAAGTTGACAACTAATAGTCACAAATGTTGGAATGATGGATCTTTGTTCTCATTGATAATATTTGAGACTGTGAGCATTAATCAAAATTAAACAATGCAAATTTTACCAGAGTAATAGTGCAAGTTGGAACAAGCATGAATGGGAGATACTTAACTGATTTGTAACAGGTTGAAAAAAATTCTTTCCTAGGCTGAAAGTAGATGTCAATATGGTCTTTAATGCTAAACATTTCCAAACCTGAGAAAGGACCTGTAAGGAAAATTATGGACAGTTTCTTAATTCTGTTGAGATAGCAGCTCTGGTGGGTACAAACTAATTTCAACACACATTTCTATGGTACAATCTGGGAAAAAGATCAAGTATTAAATTGATACATGATGTAACTGAGCTTCATAATCATACTTCCCTTCAGAATGGTTTTAACTGTACTCAGGTTCTCTAGTCACATTTAAGAAATTTGAAACTGTCTAATATGGGTGAATAATATAAAATAAAGTGTGGTGGTTTAACATTGGTAGCTGGCTCAGCATCACCACACCACTTTCTCACTCCCCCTCCTCAACAGAACAAGGGGAGAAAATACAATGAAAAAAACTCTCATAGGTTGAGATAAGGACAAGGAGATCACTCATCAATTATCGTCATGGGCAAAATAGACTCAGCATAGTGAGATTAATGCCTATTGGAAACAGACTACAGCAGTGAGAACTAAAACTGAAAATGCCTTTCCCCCTATCCACTCTTTTTTAACTACTTCCCTGAGCTATGCAGGGGAATGGGGAATGAGGTTTGCAGTCAGCCCAGAATACTTAATCTCTGACACCTTCATGGTCACTCTCTGCTTCTGCTCCAGTGTGAGGTCCCTCCCATGGGATGCCATTCTTCCTGAACTGATCTTGCATGGGCTTCTTACAGGCTGTAACTCTTCAAACACTGCTCCAACGTGGGTATGTAGCACAAAACCCACCCTGCAGGAGTAAACTGCTTCAGCATAGGTCCCAGCATCTCTCCCAGACCTCCTGCTCCATCAGGGGCTCCTCTCCAAGGGCTGCGGCTCTGGCCTGGGGCCTGCTCCTGTAGGAGCTCTCTAGGGGCTGCGGACTCCTCCAGGTCACATCCCCCTGCTGCACTGTGGGCTCCTTCATGGCTGCACATGGAGATCAGTTCCATGTGGTGCCCATGGGCAGCCACGATCTGCTCCACCATGTGCCTCTCCTCAGCTACAGGGAACTTCTCCATGCCTGGAGCTCCTCCTGCCCTCCTTCTGCACTGACCTTTGTGTCTACATGGCTGTTTCTCTCAATATTTGCTCGCTCCTCTGCACAGCAGTTTTTACCCTTTTATCAATCTGCTTGCTCAGAGGCAAAGCTAGAGTTGCTCACTGGAGCAGCTTACGTCAGGGGCAAGTCCCTTTTGGATCTTACTGGGGCTGGTTCTTATCTGACACAGTGCAACTTCTGGGCTCTGCTCACAGAGGCCACCCTTGAAGTTACCCCTGCTACCAAAACTTTGCCACATAAACGCAATACAGAAAGTGAGATATAACAGTAGAAAACACAGAGGTTGTAAAATAAGGAACAATGATTCCTCTTATTTTTAAAATTAATTAAGATATATGCCTTTCATCTTCTTTGCTGAAAATATGATCTGGTCAGATTGCTTAGGTACCGTTTGCAATTATGACAACACTTGTTCTAGCCCTTTCTTTCCTCATAGAAATCACTGCATTGTTCTAGATCTTATTTTTCTTCAAATAATTCTAGTGATGATATTGACCTCTTTTCTATACTAATTTGGGTTTCTAAATAGTGCTTTGAGAATGAGATTTCTTTCATGAAAGATTAGGTATGTGCAAGTCATCTTTGGTTCCAGTTACTGTTAGCGGGAACACATAGGCATTTTTTAGGGCAAGACTCAGCTGAACTCATTTAAATATTTATATGTAGGGAAACAGTTGATCCCAGCATGAACTGATGATTGAGCACATGGTGGAGGGGTGTGGCTGGCCTGGGGAATACAGGTGAATCACTTGCACCTGTGACTGGAAGGGGGGTGGACCTGGGGCGGAGTTGCCCCAGGCTTAGATAAAGGCCAGCCAGACAGAGAAGAGAGGAGCTTGAGAGAAGAAGCGAGGGAGAAGAAGTGAGGGAGAGGGAGAGGGAGAGGGAGAGGGAGAGAAGATTGAGGAATGGTTCTGAGAAACTGGAGAACGAAAGAGAAGAGAAAATAGTGTAGTTGTGAGAGTTTGGGGACCTTTCCTGTGGCATTATATTTTCTAACCATACCATAAAACCATTTATTTAATTACATTGATTACAAAGGAAGTCTACTATGTGCTGTATGGGATTGGAATGTCTGTTATTGAGCTGGTCATGTAAGTCTCTACTGTAAGAATGTACCTGACTTTGGTTAATACAAGGAGCTCCCTGAAAGTAATGCCTCCTATTTTATTTTTTATGTTGGCCCATAGCATCAGAAGTGGATGCTGATTGTATGGCAGTAGAGGTAGAACCTTCCTCACAATATTCTGTTAAATCTTGTTGTTATGTGACAGATGGCAGCAGAGGGGAAGTCTGATCAAATGGCATCTGACATGGAAGTGCAGATGAAGTAAAGGTGTGTAACTGAATTCCTCCACGAGCAAAAAATTGTGCCCACTGACATTCATCAGCACTTGCTGAATGCTCATGGATGCCAAATGGTGGATGTGAGCATGTTGAGGCTGTGGGTGGTGCGTTTCTGCAGTGCCAACAATGATGGTGGGTCACTGCCTCTGGTGCAGATTTTTACCAGTGTAGTGTGCAGGTTCTTGTTCATCGCTTACAAAAATGCATAGCTAAAGATGGTGAGTAGGTTGTAAAATAGAGCAAATTATTAGATAAAAAACACTATCAGATAGTGTTATTGTTTTCTTTGTAGTTTCCCTGAAAATAGGAGAAATCACTTTTGGAGTGACCTACATCGTTGAGCAGGTTCTCTGTAAACTATTTCCCTGCTTCATGTGAACACCTGAGCCTAACTGCCTTACAAGCACTTATTGATTGGATCTGTATGTACTGCGATTTTTGATGAGACATAGAACTGTATTGGGTGTCTATCACTTGTTCCTTGGTTTCTGTGAAAGGGAGCTGACATGGACTATAACCTATGAATGCACAGCAATGACAACATACTGCTCGCTATAGACACAGCTAAGAAAGATGACACATGAAGAATTCAGACTCCCGATGTATTTTTCAGTTTTCTTAGAATGTTTCCATATTTCGATCAGATGTTTGCTTTTGTTACAGAACATCTTATGTGACAGAGGAGAAAGAGTAATTAAGTCTATCTTGTCCAACACAAAAGGTATTTTCTATGAATGTCTATTATCAGTGTAGCTTCAGTCTCCTAGAGAAGTCTTCTTGAGTGAAATGAGATTTCCACTGTTACTGTGTTCAGTCCAGTTACAAACCAAGGTAAGATACGTAGGTATAGATTTGTTTTTTAAATCAATTAAATATACTCTACATTCAAGTAACTGTGTCGGTAGAAAAAAAATCTATAATGTAGACAAGACTTTTCTTGACCTTTTGCCTTCTAAAGATAAAATTTTAAGCAAGCCCTTTGGCTCAATAATCATCCTAGTGGGCAATAGTGGTAATTGTGTACTTGAGGAAACATTGCAGCTTCTGTACAAGGTTAGATACATAGATTATCTTCACAGATAATATATTACTTCAGATCCAGTAAAATGTACAGTAATCAGCATATACATGCATAGCAAAAAGACCCAGACTAGTTCAGAATCTGAGAAGCATGACTGAAAAAATTCCATCTAGTCAAACTAAAATGTCAAATGTAAAATAAGTTTGGAAATGTGTTTTTTCTGTAACATGTATCTAGATGGAAATAACAACTGAATTTATAATATATAATACAAGTTATATTTTATATTATATGATATTTTACGTCATATAATAGCATATTACTCATAGTATATAACAGCATGGTACTATATTAGTGTATTATGCTATAATGTGTATTATACTGATTATATTTTCTTCACAAAGTGTATTAGATAAAATTTCTTTGGAAATGTCAGTTGGTTCATGACTTTTTTTATTGTTGATAGTATGGAGGTGTAACAAACAGTAGTGACTATTTGAAGCTATGAAATTAATATAATGAAGAGCAAAAATAACTATCCAAGTGTTCAGCCATCCTCATTAGCCTCTAAAGTAATCTTTCCCCATAAAACCAACAAATTAACAGTAAACCAAAACATCAAACAAAAAGATTGACCAGACACCTAACCAATAAATACCATGTACAGCACAATATAGTGAACCAGAGGTTGATCGTAATTTATCAGTTGAACTCTGGAGAGCAAAAGAAAGTGGTGTAATCTGGAAAGTCTTGTTCTGAGAAACAGGATTCGTGCTGTGGTTTGACCCAGCAGATAGCTAAGTTCCATACAGTCATTCACTCACCCCCCCTCCCACAAATGGGTTGTAGGAGAGAATAAGAAAATACAGTAGAACTCATAGGTTGGGATAAAAACTATTTACTAAGGCAGCAAAAGAAGTCAATGATATAACAGCAATTATGTATATGTGAAAATAAATGATACACAAAGCAAGGGCTCACCACTCACTGACTGATGCTCAGACAGTCTCTGAGCAGTGCAATGCCCCTCCACCCCCCACCTGTCTCCCCTCTTTTATATTTACATGATATCATACGGTACAGAACATCTCTTTGGTCAGTTTGGGTCAGCTGCCCTGGTCCTGTCTCCTCCCAGCTTCTTGTGCCCCATCCAACGTCTTTGCTGGCAGAGTGATGCAAGAAACTGAGAGACTGAAAAATTCTTGGCTCTGTTCAGTGTTGCCCAGCAACATGTATAAACAATTGGTATGTTATCAGTTTTGTTTTTTCTTCTAGAACCAAAATATAGCTTCATACCAGACACTATGAGAAAGACAACTTCTGTCCCAGCTAGAAACTAAGACAATTCATTAACTGAGGCTGAGCTCTATGCTGATATCACATTTACTTATTACACCTTCCAAATTAGTTAAAAACTACTTTGAGTAAATTAACAAACTGGAGTATTAACAGTAGCCTAAATAGTTCAACAAACCTCCTACTTTTTGTCTTTTTTTCTATTTGAAAATGTTTTTAGTCCCTTTCCAGTCTTTTTGCATGGGTCTGTTATGATTCTAACTGTCCTGAGTCTTTAAAGCTAGTCAGAAGTAAGCTAATCTGTGTATGGAACCCATCACCACTGTGCCAACTAAGCCATGTTCCTAACTGCTATATCTGTACATTTCTTGAACACCTCCAGGGACAATCAGATTCACAGAATCATAGAACGGCTTGGATTGGAAGGGGTCTCAGGCAGGATTTCCAGCCTCTAGATCTAAGTAAGGTTGCCCAGGGCTCCATCCAACCTGGCCTTGAACACCTCCAGGGACAGGGCATCCACAACCTCTCTGGGGAGCCTATGCCAGCACCTCACCACCCTCTCAGTGAAGAATTTCCCTGTGACATCCAATCTATATCTTCCTTCCTTCAGCTTAAAACCATTCCCCCTTGTCATATCACTATCTACCCTTGTAAAAAGTTGATTGCCCTCTTGTTTATAATCTCCCTTTAAATACCAGAAGGCTGTAATGTGGTCTACCTGCAGCTTTCTCATCTCTGGGCTGAACAAGTCCAGCTCCCTCAGCCAGTCTTTGTAGGAGAGGTGCTCCAGCCCTGTGATTATCCTCATGGCCCTCCTCTGGACCCTCTCCAAAAGCTCCACATCTTTCCTGCACTGGGGCCCCAGACCTGGACACAGTACTCCAGATGGGGCCTCACAAGGGCAGAGTTGAGAGGGACAACCACCTCCCTCTCCCTGCTGGTCAGCTCTCTTCTGATGAAGCTCAGGATACAGTTGGCATTCCAGGCCACAAGTGCACACTGCTGGCTCATGTTAAAGTCTTGCCTGACAGCCGAGACTTCTCAAATATGATGGAGAGCTGCTCAGCAACCACATCAGCCAGCTCCTTCAGGCCCCTGGGGTGCATGTTGTCCGGCCCCATAGACTTGTAAACGTTCCTTGATTTGTGTGAGCATTCATTTGGAAAATCAATGATTATGCAAAAGTTCTCTGGGATCTCTCAGGAGATTATGTAATGAAGATGTGGGAAATTCATCTTCTATAGAATTTCCCATTTCTATGTCAGGACTTACCACACAGGTGAATATGGTATGGAGAAGGAACAGATTTTTTCCTGGCAGGAAACCTAGTATTTTCTTATAATGCTTAAAATGGATTGTGAAACAACTGGCAAAAAAAGAGATGGACCAGTTTGACCATTTCATCAGCTTCGAGAAGTATTTCAATGGGCTATCATATGCACTCCTATTATTAATTTAGGATTCTGGTGTCTATTTTTTTATTTTTTTGCAGAAAGACTGATGAAAAATATTCACCGGGAGTGGTCATCACTGCAGTGTTTTGTAATGCCTTCAAACCTCCGGAAAAATGATCTGGCAATCTTAACTTCTTAGAAGAAATTGTCAGTCCAGTTTATTTACTTTTACATGAAATTATTTTCTTACACAAATCTAAATGACATTGTTTCAAAGCAATAGGTTCCAAAGCACCAAGAATGTTTCCTATTCAGTTACATGCATGCATGAACATGCAAAAACACACTTATACAGAAATACAGTCTTTTCTACTGCTTAAGAATGTATGTAGTAAAATGAATTTTTTTAGATGCTTAAAAATGAATTATATTGTGATTGGGACATCATAGTTATACAGAAATACGGATGCCCTCTCTTTGTTTCCGCTTGCTCTTTCATAGCTTCATGTGACATCACAACTATACTGATTGGCATTGATATTTTTATAACTATCTCTGAAAGTGAAGATGATATTAATAGAAGTTTGAATCTTTCAAATCCAAGGTTTTATGAAGAGGTCAGTAATGGCCAAATCTATTTGCTTTGGTAACATGAAGCTTATGCAACTATTTCTAGGAAATCATCAACAGAAACTGTAAGTACAATATGTGATCCACATGTAGTTTGCAGACATTGATACAAACGAAATCTGTGGCGTCCAAGTGTAACTAAGTCTGACTCCTGCACTGCTAAATTTATAGGACTTAAGAGGCTAAGCTCTGCTAGGAGGATTGATTGATAAGATTAGAATTGTCTGTGGCTTTTGGACCTACCAGGGTAATAAGCATGAAAAGTGATGACAAAGCTCTCCATAGAACTTTTTAAGTGAAAAGAGGGTCAAGAACACAGGGATCATATTTATTTGTAACAAGGGCATATTAAATCTTGATATTTCCTAAAAGAAATATGAACACTGTAGCCTGTAATTCCATCTGAAATGCTTCATTCATCATCTGCATATAGCTCTCATTGTCATGAATTTTCAAGCATTAATATATTTGTTCTTAATATTTTATTAATTTTTGCTTCTACAAATGTACAGTCAATCTTACAGACAGCACATAAAACAGACCCTACAATGGAAGAGCATCTTCACAACAATGAAAAAGTAAATAGAAAAACCACAGATGAATGAAGTGGTAAAATGGCTCTTCAGGTGAAAGGATGACTCAATTATGTAACAATGTTTGTTCAATATCTGTAGAATAGAATAGGATTGGATAGAATAGAATAGAAGTAGAAATTTACAGGTATTATAGATATTATTAAAAACAATAATGATTCAACTGCCACAAATCCACTTGTGAGGTGAAAAAGGATTTTAGTTTATATTTTTCAGAAGGAGAAAATGATTCCAGTAGTTTCATATGCCACCATCTTGACATGCCAAAACTAAAATGCTTGTGCTTTAAGTTCTGAGATAATGGAAACGATCACAAAACATAGAGTAGTATCTCAAAGCACTAAGAACACATTTTTTTCAATCAGGATTGAAAGGATGGTTTTTATTTTATTTTCAAATGCTTAAACTATTATTCATCCACTTTTGTATTTCCAAGATTAGATCTTGGCTTTTGCACTAAAGGATGCTTTTTGTCATATTATGTTCACTATTTCATAGTTCCCACTGTACTGCTTGGAAGGAACATTCATCCTGAAAGTACTCAGTCTTTTGTTAGCTCTCACTAACGACTTGCTTTCCATGTCTTCCTTTTTATTATGATTAATAGTTTACATTTGTATTTGGAATTCTTCAGGATACATTCATGGCAATCCTTTTAACAATTTCCTTCTGTGTCCTCTGACACTACATGAATATTTGTGTTTGATCAGTACGGTACTAGTATGTAGTAAAGTACAGTATGTAGGTGTAGTTTCTCAGTATGTATTATAGTATGTATTATAGTAAATGTTTTTCGTCTTTAAGAGGCATGGAAACCTCTGCCTACATAGTATACTGTGCTGGACCTAACAACTGGAAATGCTTTCAGACTGCAGATGTGGGTAATGACTGGAAAAATATGCACTAAAAATTAGGATTTTCCTTTCCAGTGGCTATTTTTAGTACTAGATCTGTCACACAGTTATTATGACTGATCTAATTGGTCCAGTTACCAGTCCACTCATTGACAACAAAAACAATTTTTTTTAACAATGCTTAGTCTTTCAGAGCCAAGACTTCTTGAAATGTTGTACTGTAACGAAGAAGATAAAACCCTCCTCTCTCACAACATATTATAAGAGAACAACTTTGACATGGCTTCTCTTTTAGAGTTTTCTGGTGTAGCTCATTGACACTAAAATGTGACCAAACACTAGTAGTTAAAAAAGAACCTAATAATAATAAATTAATAAGTGCGAAACTTAGAACTGTATATATTTTAAAACTAACTTTGAAAAAGTATTTCCATAAGCTGTTAAAACCACGAACAGCAGCTTAGAAAAGTCAGTAATTGTGCCGAAGATGTAGGTTGTTCTGAAAGTAATGCCTCCTATTATTTTCCATGGAAACTGTAATAGGTACAAAGAAACTAATAACACTATTTGACAGAGAAAATTCTCAGATATAAAACACTATTTTTCAAAATACTCACCACCATTAACTATGCATTTTAACCAATGATGAACAAAGGCCTGCATGCCTGCACACTCAAAGATCTGCACAAGCGGGGGTGACACACCATTCCTGTTGCCACTGCTGAAATGCACCACTCATCACCTCACCGTGCTGAGATACATTGTTTGGTCTCCATCAATGTTCAGCAAGTATAGATGAATGTCAATGTGTGTCTTTTTTTCCTCATGGAGGCGTTCAATTCATAACGTCACAGAATCGTAGGAGTTGGAAGGATCCTCTTTAGGTCATCAACCTCTGCTAAAAGGAGGTTCTCTACAGTGGGTTTCTCAGAAAAACATCCAAATGAGTCTTGAATATCTCCAGAGAAGGAGATTCCACAGCCTCTCTGGACAGCTTGTTCCAGTGCTCTGTCACCCTTGCAATAAAGAAGTTTTTCCTTATGTTTGTACAGAACTTCCTGTGTTTCAGTTTGTGCCCATTGCTCCTTGTCCCGTTGCTGCACTCCACTGAGATTACACACCTTTGCTTCGTCTGCACTTCCGTGTCAGATGCCATTTTGTCAGACTGCCCCTCTACTGACGTCAGTTGCACTGCAAGAAAATGTAACAGAATATTGGCTGAAGGTTCAACCTCTACTGTCACACCACCAACATCTGCCTCTGACATCACGGGCCAACACAGTAAAATAGGAGGCATTACTTTCGGAACACCCACATATATGCCAGTATCTGGAAGGCTGCATGCAGCTTTCTAACATTGCCTTCATCTGTTGTAAATTATTGTGCTGGGTTAGCTAGATCACTTGCTGTCCTTCTTCAAAAGGAAGGGGAGATAACGAGAACAGGAAGGCTCAGGATAAAGGCAGGGAAATCACTCACTGATTAACATCACAGGTAAAACAGATTAAACATAAGGAAAGTTAATTTTATTTATTTTCATTTAAAATAGATTTTGGTTAGTGAGAAATAAAGGCCAAAATAAAACATACTTCATCCCCACATCATCCCCACCCTCCCGCGCTTTCCAGGCTCAACTTCCCTTGTTCATTCCTGACTCTTCTCTTCCTCTCTGTGGCTCCTCTCTGCTGCTCCTTCACCTCACATTTCCTCTGCTCCATTGTGGGTTCTTCCCTTAAGTTGCAGTCCTTCGAGAACTGCTCCAGCCTGGGCCCTCTCCAATGGTCACAGATCCTTCAGGAGATAACCACGCTCTGCCATGGTCTCCTCCATTGGCTGCAGGGGAATTGTTCCTTGAAGGAGGAAGCCTCTTCCTCCTCCTTATTCTCTGGTCTTGGTGTCTACAGGTTTGATTCTCACACTTTTTTCCTCACCCATACAGCCATACAGTGGTTTGCTCTTAAACATGGTGTTCCCAAGGCACTACTCATTGCCCTACAGTGAAGCCGTTGCAGCCAGCTGCAACTAGCTGTGTACAGCACAGGGCAGCCTCAGACGCTTCACAGAGAGGAGCCGTGAAACTCTCCTGCTACCAACACCTTGTGATTTACACCCAACACAGTTATCCAGACAAGCTGCTCAGACAATTTGCTATCAAATCGTTAGTTTTTCTTTTTCCTTTTGTGAATTAGAAATGAGTAATAGTTTGAGGTTTTCGCTCATCTGTGGTTTGGCATTGCCTGATGTCTAGTTTCTGCGATGATATTACTGTTACGATTTTCTTTCCTTGAGCCGTATTTGTGTTATTTATAGAAGCTGTATGCTTTTAAGTCATAAGATAACTATTTCTTCTGTTTGTAGATTTAAGTTTTTACAGCATTAGTACTCCTTTCTCTAAAGCTAGGAATAATGAATATATATTGCATATATGTAAAAAATAATTATAGAAAATAATAGCAATAGTAGTGCTGTGTTGTTGCATTTTCATTACATTTTCTGTTATAAAACCTGTCTTCAGTCTTTTATAGCTTTTTTAAAATAGCTGGAGAAACACAGAAACAGATTGCTTACATGGCCAAAGGCTTGCCCATTTTCTACCAGTTTTATCAGTTGGTCTAACATTACTCTCCTCTTATAAACACACTTGTTTTCTATTTTTAGACCACTGTATTGGCACATATTACATACTAATTCACTCTGCTTTATTTCTGTGCCCTCTTTCTGTACAGGATGCAGGATACAGAAATCCCCTTTCTGAATAATTCTGCATGGCAGGAACTGTGCCTTGTGGATGGACTAGCTGTAACGCTAGTCTGGCTGCATAGTGTAAGCACAACTCACTGATCAGGATCTGGTTCTGGTAAAGATATTCTGTCTGAGATTTTTCAGGCATTCTCACTACCTACTACAAGGTAATTTTCACATAATGATAGAAAATGTTTTGAATAGATAATGAAATTACAATTCTGAAGCAAATAAGTGCAACATTTTTCAGTTTCATTGACGTGAGGTAATATGAATAGATTTATCTCACTTCGTATATCTAAAAGTTAGAGTAAGATTATTTTTTTTACTAGTAATATTATTTTAAAGTATTCCTCACCGTCACAGACACACACTGTTTCTGCTCCAAACTTTACCTCTCTGATTCACAGAAAAATGTAAGCAACTGGATTGTGAAACTGTTTAAGTCAACAAATTGCCAATGAAATACTTCTGAAATTGCATATAAAGTGTCTGAACGTTAGCTCATCCTTTTAGCTCCACTTTATAGTCAAGAGAAAGAAATAGGCATTCCTGAAAGGTGATTTATCTCATCTTGAGGTGACTATTTTCCAGTGGTATAAGGGGATCCAATTTTGACTTAGAAAAATAACTTCTAGACAACTGAATCCACATTCTTCACAAACATGGCATTAAATACTGAAAATTAATCTTAGCTTTGCTACAGAAACATACTGCCTGCTTGTACTTAATTATTTCAAAACTGATTTGTAAAATCCAGTTTAAAATCTCAAAATAGATAATTTTTTGGGTGTTGGGAAACCATATCTGCATGAGTTCCTAAGGCCCTTTACTATCTGACTGCTAGTTCATACTTTCTTTTTGAATGTGAATGTTTTGTTTTTCTCCTGTCACTTGATAATAGTATATGAGCAATGCCAGGACCAGAAGCTATCTGCTGTCTAACTTTCCTTTACTACTCCATTGTAGGAAGGGTTTCATTTTGGGCAGTTCTCTTTAATGTTTTTATAAATGATCTGGATGCAGGGCTAGAATGCATGCTAAGTAAAGTTTCAGATTATACAATGTTAGGAGGAGATGTTGATTTCCTTGAGGTTAGAGAGCCCCTGCAAAGAAATCTTGACATCGTGAGAAGGACTGAGCAATCACCAACTGCATAAAGTTATTGCCATATTCTGCACCTGGGATGGGACAACCTTGAGTATACTTACAGACTGGGGGACAAGAAACTGAAGAGCAGCTGATCTCTTCTCTCTGGTGACAGCGACAGTACCTGAGGGAATGACAAATGAAGCTGCACAAGGGGAGGGTCAGGTTGGGAATTAGGGTAAGATCCTTCACTGAGAGAGTGGTTGGGTACGGGAACAGGCTTCCCAGGGTAGTAGTCACGGCATCAAGCTGCTGGAGTTCAAGTGTGTGGACAGTGGTCTCAGAGATGTTTTGAATTTTGGGTAGTCCTTTATGGAGACAGGAGCTGGACTCAATGATCCTCGTGGGTCCCTTCCAACTTGGAATATTCTATGATTTTACGATACTCATGCTGTAAGTGCTGAGATCTCCCAGTAAGCTTAGGTTTATGGAACACTATTTCTTAGATGGACAGTATCCTTTAAAGAAACAAGGAAGTAGAAATGTTCTCTCTTCTTGGAAATTTGCACGTAAATGCACACTTACCATGAGCACAGTTCACAGAGTGATGAGGCCACAAAGAGCCTCAGAGGGAATGATTGTTTCCCAACAAGGAGCTCATGCATTTCAAATTGCCCAGCACCTGGGCTTGAAATGAGTCCATGCTCCTATTGCTTAATACTGTTGCACAGTGGTTTTGGCAACAAGACTGACAGCTTGAAAGGTTATTCACAAAATTATACAGCATGTTAAATTTTGGTAATGTATTTTTTTCCTTTCCTGGCAATACTGCAAGAAAAAGTTGGCCAGATCTTTATAGATGTGCATCTGGCTGAATGGCAAAGCCTGGCTATCAAATTTATCAGTATTAATTTATTATTTCCTGTTTTTTGCTCTTGATTTAGCCAACACAAAACATCAAATACAGAAACCAGAAGCATTCTAAGAAAATCATTTTTTCACTTTTTTCCCATATAAGGGACGAATGTGTGATTTTCCTTAATTGACTTTTGACTACTTTGATGACACTGAGAATTTAAAATTGGTACAAATACAAAAGTTGACTTCTACCTGCAAAGCCAGATTCTCTCTTTATAAATGTCTGTAGAAGGTCAGACTGAATGTCTCTTTAGTCCAGTACCTCTTCTCAGCAAAAGACTTGTGGTAGATGCATAGTGAAAGATTAAGAAATCGGACAAACACAGTATTATTCTGCTTTAATATGATGTCTTGTATTTAATTAGAGGCCTTCTTGAAACTTTTGATATTGCAGAAGAACGGAGAAAATCTTTAAGGTAGTAGGGTGTGTCACAAATTAATGTTCTTACACTTCCATGTAGGCAGCCACCATTTGTCAGAAACAAGATAGTGGACAAAGTGGACAGTTGGTCTGACTGGTGAGGAGATTTTTATGTATATTAATGCTGTGGTTTGACCCAGAAGACAGCTAAACACCACACAGTCTTTTTCTCACCCCCCCACCCCCAGTGAAATGGGGGACAGAATTAGGGGAAAATACAGTAGAACTTGCGGATTGAGATAAAAACTATTTACTAAGACAGAAAAAGAAGTAAATAGAAATAGCAGTGATTATATGCAAAGTGATGCACAAAGCAATTTCTCACCACCCAATGAGTGGGAAGAGCAGCAGGACAGTATCTACCACTTATTCCATACCATTTACATCATGCTCAGGTCCCACAATTTCGATACATCCTAATTAACTATCTTATCATCTATCTTACATAGTTCCCACAGTCTATAGGCCATCCATGCAAATTATCCATTAAGTTCATTTAGTCCATGACTCCATCTGTCATAAGAGTCCTTCAGGGCAGGAGAGATGATATACAAATCTTTATCTCATTCGATCTTAAAAGCCTCCAAGGATGGAGACTGCATAGTCTCTATGAGAAATATGTTCTACTGCTTGACTGTTCTCACAGTTAAATGTTTCTCCTTATATCTGATATGACATATTCAATTTATGTCTGTTGTCTCTTGTCCTCCCACCATGCACCTCTGTGAAGAATCTGGACTGACCTTTTTGATGAAGAAGCTGAAATCGCTCCAGTTGGTTGATGTTTTACTTGGCATGAGTATAGGTGTTCGTGTGTACGGCAGGGGAAAATTTGCTGCAGCATTCCAGATGTGGACTAATGAGGAGCAAATCGCAAGGAACAAGCACTTCCCTTGATCTACTGGCCATGCTCCTGCTCACACAGCTTAGGGTCTTGTTGATGATCCTTGCTGCCAGAGCACACTGCTGATGCACAGTTTGCTGTCCACCGGTGCCCTGAATCCTTTTCAGCAGAGCTGCTATCCAGCTAGTCAGTCCAGCCTGTAGAGAGTTCTTTCTTCTCAGGTACAGGACTTTGCATTTGAACTTGTTGAATTTCACAAGGTTTGCCAATGGGTCTTCAGACTGTGCCTAGTTCCTCTGTACACATAGTTACTGCCCTTGAGCATATTGACTGGTCCCCCACAACTTAGTCACAACTGCAAACTCAGTGAGAACACACACTTCCACCTCCTGCAGGCTATGGATTAAAATGTTATACAGGAAGATTGCAGGATAGATCTGTGCAGTACTCTGCTTGTTACTAGCTTACAGGTGGCCTATAACAAATGGAAGAGGATGGATGCAAACATAGAGCAAAGATACAGGCTGTCTGTTCTATTTGTTAATCAACCGTTTGGAAAAACCTCAGAAGATAAAATAGCGTGAGACAAAATGTTTGTTCTATGGTGCCATGCTGTACTGCTGATAAATCACCCACATGCTACTTTGTCCTAAAGAACAAAAGAGTCATCAAATTAGAGCACCTTGCACACTTTCTGTATTATCTTCATTCTTTCCTGGCAGCACAAGAATGCTATTTCACTTGGGGATATATATAGCACTAGACATTATGTATATACCATACCATACCATACCATACCATACCATACCATACCATACCATACCATACCATACCATACCATACCATACCATACATCATGTCATATCACATGGATTTTTTTTCTTAGGAAGTCTAGGAATTGTGGTATTGAAAACAACAGAGAACATGAAAGAAAGATTAACAAAACAGATATTGTTTTTCATCTGAAGACAACTTGTTTCTAAGCACTTGGAATGTCTAACATATAATCAGCTGTGTTTAACTGAACTAAGCATAGAACTGGAAGTAGCACTCTAGTAATAATTTTGAGTATGTCATATGATGTTTCTTTATTTGGAATATTACCTTAATGAAACAAAGCAAAAGTATTTGTGAGAGATGTTAGGATGCATACTTAAAAAAACAGGAAAAAATAGAAGATACTGTTTAACTATTTATTATTGTTACTATTTATTATTTATTTATTTAAACTGCTTACAGGACAGAAAATGGCTCAGCATTTTTCAGTATTTAGTATTAAATTATTAACATATTTTCTTTCAAGAAGCTACTCATTTCAAAAATATTGTACTTTATGGAATTACACATTTGTTTTTTTTAACACAGAAAGCTGAGAGATTGTAGTACTTTTATTTCAAATTATGATTGGAACGAAAAATAATTTTATTGAGGCATAAGTCTTTGATAACTCTCTTTGTTGTTATTCAGGAGGGGCGAGTCCTGTTTTTCACATTGCCTGTTCTAGATGAACAGTGCTTTGCCAGATTCTTGATAGCCATCTGAGCTTTGGTTTTTAGTTTTGAGGTCAGAGCTTTAACATATTTGCATTATAAAAAGAAGGAAAACTTGTTGGGAATCTCAATATATATTTCATCTGGTTTAAAGCCTTAATCCTGGATTCTGAGTGCTGTGTGGTTTTAAGAGTATTAATACAGATTTATACAAAATGGCTTGATATGCATGTGTAAGCACTTTCCACCAACATTAGAAAGTTAAATAAAAAAAACATGTAGATCAGGGTTAACAGAATCTAACTGCTGGAGCCCTGGAAAGACCAGATGGCTGAAACAAATACATTGCTTTTTTGCTATTGTTCCAGAGATAGCTTTCAATCAAGAATCTTTTAAAACCATTTTTCGTAAGAAAGAATCTGTCTCAAAGTCTGCTCTGAAAGTTTTTTTTGTTTTTGTTTTTGTTTTTAAATTTTCCACAGCAGTTGATTCACCTGAACACCAGGCACTCCCTTTTGTCCTTAGAATGTACTTCTGCTACATGCCTGTTTCAGGGCAGATGGGAATAGTTGGCACAGAAACTGGCAAAAATTCAGATACTCTATTTTGTGTAATAAAGCCTACATAATGATATTTCTATATTTGGTTTTGAACCAAATCGTGCGGAAACCAAATTTACTAAATTTCCCATGAACAGAAATTCTGAAGAAAGAAAAGCATTTTCCCCAATAGCCATCTACTCTTATTAAGTAAAATAAATGCACTGGGACTTGCAGCTTCTAAGTAAAAATCACATTCTTGTTTTTTTCTTGATCAAGAAGCTAGGGAACAAGTTGGCTTAAAAGTCAGGACATCTTCAAATCTTTAGCCAAAGGAAAATCTGCCCAGTGGAACCACCTATAATCACACACCATTGATCTCCAGCAGCTGCTAGAGAGGAATTAACATTCTTATCAGGTTGACTGCTGCTGCTAGCCAAGTGAAATTTTCACAACTGTCCATTTCAACATTTTCATGCCAAGTAACCTTGAAAGCCCAAGAGCCTAGACTTCATGAAGAGTTCTTCAGGCTCCTAGGCTCTTCCTGCAAAGTCAAAAGCTAAATGCTATTTAGACGTAGAGCTCAGCATTTAGAATCGGAGTCTGAAAACCTTGCTACAACAAACTATCCCAGCACCATGGATAATGAGATTTCATCCACAGGGGAAAAAACATCATATCTAAATTATAACTATACTCTTCAGAGCCTTGGATTCTCAATCATTAACAGCAGATCAAGAATTCCATCAGATTTTCCCAATGGAATCCTGTCTTTGACTTAGCAGAAATTTCTTGAAATCAAGACATTTAAAGAGAACTATTTCAGGTAAAATAAAGAGGTGTTTTCTGATAGAGTTCCATTTTGCCAGAAAAAAAATCTGAATAGATTAAATTTGCACTTAAAATTAGAAATTATAGCAAAAAGGTCAATTTCTGCACCTGTATACTGGATGACATCAAGTGTCCTTCAATTTTCATATTTCACCTCATTTTTTCATACTTCGTAAACTATGCCCCTCTACTGTGCTCATGAGGAAGCTGTACGCCAGCATGAGGCCTCCTCTCAGTCTCCTTTTCTCTAGGCTGAACAAACGAAGTGACCTCAGCCTCAGCTGCTCCTCGTATGTTTTGCCCTCTAGACCTCTCACCATCTTTGTAGCTCTCCTTTGGATGCTCTCTTAATATTTTTATGTCCTTCTTATTATTGTGGCACTCAAGCCTGCAGACAGTGCTCAAGATGAGGCCAAACCAGTGCAGAGTAAGATAATCCCTTCCCTTGCCTGGCTGGCAGTGCTGGGCCTGCTGCCCTCCAGGGTACAGTTGTCCTTTTCTGGTGCCAGGGCACAGTACTGTCTAAGATTCAACTTGCTGCCAGCCAGAATCCCCAGATGTCTTTCCACAGGGCTATTCTCCAGCCTCTCATCTCCCAGTATGTACATATATCCAGGATTGTCCTGTCCCAGGTGCAGAATCTCACACTTGCTTCTTGTTAAGTTTCATGAAACTGGTGATTGCGTCTAGTCTGTCAAGACTTCTCTACAAGAGAAGTCTTCTCTTCAACCCTCAAGGGAATCAACAGATCCTCCTGGGAGTAAGAAGAGTGAAAAATGTGAGAGAAACAGCCCTGCAGACACCAAGATCAGTGAAGAAGGAGATGCTCCAGGCATGGAACAGAAGTTCCCCTGCAGCCTGTGGATATGCCCATGGTGAAGGAGGCTGCCTCCTTGTAGCCCATGGGGCTCCACACGGAGCAGATCTCTGTGTGCAGCCCATGGAGGAGTCCACAGTGAGGAAGTGAATGTGGCCTGAAGGAGACCGCAGCCCATGGAGAACCCCCACAGGAGGAGGCTCCTGGCTGGAAGTGCAGCCCTTGAAGACAAGCCCACAGCTGAGCAGTCTTATTTCTGAAGGACTGTACCCCATGGTATTGTTTGAGGAGACTCTGTGTCTCAGAGCTAACTGGGCTCTGAGGCACACACAGAAAATAGAAAGCAGGTACAAATCATTGTGGGACAGGTCCATGCAGCACACATAACTATGTGACGCACACTACATGCTTTTGATTTCTCCTCAGATGAATGTTTTGCTCATCTCTGTGCTGTCTGGTGTCACTCCTGGCATCAATTCTCTCAATATCTTTGAGAGAGCTGATATGCTGGCAAGACACAGCACCACTTAAAGTGCCAAGCACTGTCTGATCTGTCTTGGATTGCCTGGTCACCCAGGCTAGTAATAACAGTGGAGTGAGCTGATTGCAACTCACATTCTCCAATCATGAAACAAAATTTATCTTAAGCATATCATCTAATATGCTGATCCATACATTCATAATGCAAGAATATGCCTTCATTTTTTGGTCTAACTCTCTGTGTAGCTTACGAAGCAGGCTAGAATTTAACAGAGGTGAGATCATGCAATAAAAACACATGCAGGAGATTTCACCAGTTCTCTGCCTTAGTACAAAATGTTGTTACTGGAAAGACAAAATAATTTTCTGACCTGAAGTCTGATAACATTAAAAGTCTTTCATAGTTTCCTTAAGAACAAATTGTTAAGGTCACTGTGTAGTTATATATGTTACAGTTTCTGAAGCAAGAACTATGTAATCTTTTTATTATTTTTCTCTATGGACTGCATCATCTATAAAGTCTTACAGTAATCTGTTTTCCTATATCCTTTAAAACATATTTTCATAACATTTCCATTAAAATGTCCCAGATTATTTGCATCAAGAGTCCAGCTTTATTTTGTGCATTGTGAACAAGATCAACATAAAATCATAGATCATAAACAATGCTGTTTTCCAGTGTGAAGAAAAATGGGATTTTAATTGCACTACAGAGAAGAAACTTAATATTTCCTGTCATCTGTACCAAATATTTCATTGTATTGTTCTTCTGAAAGGTCAAGTCTGGAATGACACATGTGCAAGGACACCCATGCCCTCTCTTGGCAAGATCTTGCAAGATGGAAGCAGGAAGACTGAAGAATTCTTCAAGGAGTATCTGAAATAGATTATTAAGATCTTATCCCAACAGCTGAGTTCCCTAAAGTATCAGTGTTATGTACACATATATACAGAAGGTTTAGCATTTAAAAATATCAGGAAACACTTCCAAATCAGTCCCAAGTGACTCTTATAACTTCTTTCCTTCATTTGTTCTTAGTTTGTTGATTTTACTATTTGGAGTTGGTAGCAGAGTGGGTTTTTTTAATTTTTGTTTTGTTTTGTTTTATTTTCCTTTAATTATTCATATATTAACTTTTTAGAATTCTTGAGAAACAAAAGAAAGATGATCTATCTGAATATTGGTAGCTCTGGGAACTTTTCATGACGAAAGTATCTTCATCTATTTTATGCATATCTCATCTTTACTTCTCCCTTGTTTGTGAATACTGATGCTAAGGGAATTCTTAACTCTGGATCTTTTCAGACAGAAAAATAAAAATAAAAAAAAGGCAGGAGTAGTGATTTAGGAAATTCTGATATTTACCTACTTCATTTAAAAAAAAAATTCAAAACAAATACCCAACAAAATAGAAAAACTCTTCATCTGATGGGAAAAAGAAAATAGTTGAAACAGGAGCTTGGAAACAACAGCCTATTATTTTACTAATATTTGAGATTCGTACCTCCACTTTTTTCTTTAAGTCCTGCAGCTGGTCAGACTGCACCTCTTCTCATGTATCATGGCCGTTCAGTTCTCTGCAACACAATTAAAACCTCATCTCTCTTCAGACTGATTAAATCTTGCAACATCTGTGAGGGAAGAAAGGAAGATATAAACATTCTCTTTTCCTTAGCACAGATGGGAGGCACAGATCAACAGAACGTAAAATACTCAAGTGGTTGAGTATTTTGTTAAGTCCTATTCAAGTAAAAAAAAAAGTTTCTGTGTTTCGATGCTTTGAGTTCCAAGGGATTTTTTTAAGATTAGTGATCAAGCCACTGTGAAGAGCCAGAAACAAACAAGTCTTTGGATTTCCAAGGTCAAAGGGGATTCCTTTTCATACATTTAAAAAAGATGCAAGGCAACAGTGAGATGAGCTGCAATCAAAGGGACAGATATTTTCTAGAAAACAAGTTTTTCACCACCTCAGGAAAAATGGGCTCATAATCATTTAGACTGTAGATTAAGAAGACCAAGCTGATGTTTCAGGCAAAATTAAAGATCACTTATAAAAAATTTCATAGAAAGAGAATTTTAAAATATTTTTTCTCCTTCATGCTACTGAGGATTATAGACCTAAAACTGTGTTAACTCTAGCAGTCACAAAAGACAGTCACAAAAGTCTTATGTCGAAGAAACAATGAGACTTTGGAGGGTGTGCCTTTCTTTAAAAAGATGAAAATATCAGTTAAATGTCACCATCATTTTGTCAATGAGCTATGAAAGTTACATACTGTGTTCTCTCCAAGTTCTTTGCATGCCATGACTTGCTCTCCTAGGTGACAGATTCTGTTAGGGAGAAAATCTTTTGCTGTATACTTTAACACTCCAAACTTGCCTGAGCGAACATGGTTTTAAAATCATTTTCCTGTTGTTTTTAGTTTCTAAAATGACTATGTATGTTGTGTACTTTCACCCATTCTAAGAAAGTAATACTGGAAGAAAACACAGAAAGACCCACTGACTTTCTTGCAAAATTAAACATATTTTGAACTTCACAGACAATAGCGTGTCAAGACTTTGTTTTTCAGTCTATGAGTTTATTTAAGCCTTTTTTTTTTACTGACAAAAAACAATTGACACTTTGAAACTTACATAATTGATGTTGCATGAGTGTTTGTTATTTTTCTTCTTACCCTGAATTGCCTATACTTATCCACTGAACCACAGTTCATATTATCATAGAATAGAATGTCTTAGGTTGGAAGGGGCCTTAAAGATCACCTTAAAGACCTTAAATTCCCTGTCATGGAGAGGGTTGCCACCCACCAGAACAGGCTCCCCAGGGCCCCATCCAACCTGGCCTTGAACACCTTCAGAGATGGGGCATCCACAGCTTCCCAGGGGAACTGTTCCAGTGACTCACCACCCTGTCAGTAAAGAATTTCTTCCTAACATCTAACCTAAATTTCACTTCTTTTAGTTTAAAGCCATTCCTTCTTGTCCTATCACTATCTGACCATGTAAAAAGTCGGTCTTCCTCCTGCTTATAAGCTCCCTTCAAGTACTGGAAAGCCGTAATGTGGTCTCCTCAGAGCCTTCTCTTTTCCCATTCTCTAGAATGAGAGGCACTGGGCTCTTGTTGTCTTTATATATTGATAATGAAAACCTTGGTGCCTTCGTGAGATCCATGCTCCTGATGTTATTGGAATATGTAACAGACAGTTGCTGCTGTCTACAAAAATTGTAAGGGCACATATTTCAGTAGCATTCGTTCTTGTTAAAGAGAGGATTATTGTAGTGACACACCTCCATGCATGTAACACAGTTGAGACTATATGATTTGATGTAAGGTTTTGTGTATAATGTTTCTGCCTTTATCCATACTTCAGCCAGAAGTAGTGCAAGCAATAACTTTGTCACATTAAATCCTTACAGAAGCAAAGTTTGCTCTTGTTTAGCTGTCTTTTTTTTTTTTATCTCTGAATATGATATAATGCAAACAGTATCTGTTAAAATTTTCTTTGAGATTACATGTTTTCATATTTTCTTCACTTGTAGCCCTGTGTCAAGAATGAGGCTAAAAGGCTAAAAACTGTGCTTTTTGATATATAGGTTTGTTCATTGCATCAACAAAACAAAACATGTAGAGCTGATTTAAATAACATTGTTATTGTTTTCATTTAACTTTGGACATAACAAAGAGAAAAGATCCATTATCTGTATCTGTCGCAGAAGAGCTGATTCTTGCAAAGTATGTCCTGCTTGAATGTTTGCTAAGCTTCTATTTCAAGATATTTTTCCAGGTAAGTGATTGTTGTGTTTGCCAAAGCGATGTAGGACAACTGAGAAAGGAGGTGATACGTGTGTAAACTAAAGTTTCCTGCATTCATAGGAAAAACACAACCTTGCTTTAAAGAAATGAGGGTCAAATTTTTCTTAATAAGGGTCACTATTAAAGGGAGAAACTGCTACATGGCCAGTTCCTTCCCATTCAGGATTGTAAGGCACATTGTTCTTCGTGTTTAATTTGACTAAACAGACCCCTGATAAATGCTTCTATGCTAAATAAATACTGCAACAATATTGTCTTTATTTTTAGTATCTTCTGCTAATACAAAACTGTTGAGATCAGACAACAATCCGACTCATACTCTAGCCATCTCTTCATGAACCCACATCAAGTGGATCTCTTATAATCTTAGTAAACATAAAATCTAATTGACTTTTCATAGTACCATGCAATATTTTGATTGAAGATTTACCACTATTTAGAATTGAGGCCATAGCATGTGATTTGAAATCTGTCTTTCCATATAATCTTAAATGTAATTCTTAATTAACATATTTGTACTGTCTAAAAATTCAGTTCCCCTCACCACTGTTAGATCTAGTCTCCTTATTGTACTGCATAAGTATTAGTTTAAACTTATTTTTGAAGAAAAACAAGTGATTCCCACCTAAACACAACCTGAAAGTGGTTTTGGTTATAGTTTCTTTGACAGATAGCTTCCAAAAGACTGAAGAGATAAGACAGCTGTAGGCTTGTTATTCTGTGCTCTGAACAGTTCTTGAACACTTTAGGAATTTGCTTTTGACCCTGAAGTACCTGAACACACCTTGATGTTAGGGCATGCAGCACATTAACTGTAAGAATATAACTCTGATAGGCCACAACAAAGCGTTCACATAATTAGAGACAATTTTTGTAACAGCAACAAGCAAAACCAAACAAACCACAGGCAAGCAATAATTGTGTCTTTAATTCAAAAGACCATCATGTAGGACTAAAAGCTGGGTCTAGATGCAGCAGGTTTGCTTTAGGCTAACTCTGAAGAACATATATGTGAACCATCCTACAAAATTCAATCCAGATAACAAAGGTAAATGGATGCGACAATTGCATTTAGCAGCAGATAGTTTCAGCCAGTGCACGGATATTGAAGTAGTAGGGAGAGTCCTCTTAGGATGAAATCTTAGTCCATCACTGTCTCAATGATAACAATGTAAAAATATTTATTAACAAGTTTTGCAGATGACAGGCTTTAGAGCAGCAGTAAATGAGGAAAAGGAGAGGTTATTTCTGTTCGGTTGGATTAATCTGGGTGAATGACCAGAGTGGGAACCATTCAACAAGACTAACTATAGTCTAGTATGGTGAATCTTTCCCTCTGAGATTAATTAGTCTCCAGCTCTGAACTGTTCTTTGGAGGATACCATCCTGCTATCTTTTTCTACTGACTACAAGGGACCAGAGGGAAATTAATCTTTATAGACTAAAATTAGCCTTTGGAAATATATTCCCCTTCCCTGATCTGACAGATATCTACATATCTCCAATGTGAGTAATGCATATGCTTGTGGAACTTCTTGTAAAATATTGGCTGGAAAGAAAACAGCTCTTGTCTTCTGTTGCAAACAATGTATGCCCAATCTGGAACACGTGAGAATCATAGCTACTCCCCATTCCAAGGCACAATGGTGAAACACTATAAAGGGAAATCAATAGGATGGGTAAGAGCCAAAGAAAAATATATCACAAGAAAATGCTAATCATTGATGGTATCTTAGTACTTGTACTAAGAAGCCTATTTGTGAGGTCCTAGATTTGCACATTAATGTTAGCCTCAGTTTTTCCTAACTGTTGAATAAGGTAAACATGCCATCTAATACTATACAGTCACAACCTGTATGAACTTTTGCACTGTAAAACTTCTTTGTCAGAAAAACTATTCCTTTAACTTAATGGACTTTTTTTTTCCCAGAACAAGCAGGAGTCATTCAATTTTTATGAAGCCTATTGGATCTTTGGCTAGTAGATGAAGTGTACCCAGACTATTCCACGGAACAAGGAACAAGTGTTTTTCCTTTTACATAGAGTGTTCTATGTCATAATTTCAGAATTTACTTATTTCCTATGAGATCTGAGATCATTAAACTGCAATTTTTTTTGAAACAAAGCAATGCAGATTACAAGTAAACATGCTTCCCAACTAAGTGTGATTCTTCACACATGGAACACAGAAGCATGCTTTTTGATGGATTTTAAAGCCTTTGACAATAGGGAATTAAGCAAATAGTGATTCAGCATTACATAGGGTGATGTCAATGTAAAACTGTTAGGAAGTCCTTTTTGCTCAATGGTGTATTTGGTATATTGTAGCTTTCTTAAACTAAATGTATAGGTCTTGAACTGAAATAAAAGAAATCAAGAATTTCAGAATTTGTGTGGTCATTTAGCATATACAGTAACATATCACTTGTAATTTATATCACTTTCTTTTTAAGCTCTTTTCTCCACAGCATATCTATTGAAATAACGTCAGCCTAGAATTGTTTAGATATGGAATAATTTATCTGCCTCACTAAAGCAGGGATTTCCTGAGACAAAAAAAAAAAAAAAAAAAAAGGCTGTACATACGAACACAAAAAATCCCCGTTATTATTTTTTCTTAAGAAAATTAAAACAAAAATTGCAAGTATTTTTACTTCAAGATAAAATTTCTAACTATAGTGTAAATACCTACAAAACAAGCATACTGTCTCCTTCTAAAATAGAAATAATATACAGAAGAATTTATTAAGAAGGAGGAATATGTTCTATATGTTTGATATTATTTAAACATAATTCCCAAAATAGTTGAACATGTTTGCAAATGGATACCAATAGCTACAATTCCAGAAAAAGATTGCTTGTGAGAGCCATATATGTTTTGGTTTTATGGTCGTCTTGCCTAGATTCTGAATTATCTCAATAGGAGTTCTTTGATGCACTGCAAACATTAAAGAGAAGTATGAATTTAGGTACCTTTCAAAAATGTTGTTCATAGATACTTGAGTAAAACTTTCTGATATGATGTCAAAAAGTAAATGCTGATTGAAATTTTCAAATCTTACTGTTTCAAACCATAATGTTTGTTTGCCAAACATGCTGTAATTGTCTTTTCCCTCTGTAGATTTTCTTCCATTGAATCAGGGCACATAATTTAGAGACTTGGTGTGGAATTTGAAGATATGATATCTAAATTGCTGTAATTGTTGTTAAATTGATCTAATTATGCAGCCCTTGATTTCACCAGCATATAAAAATGCAGAACGAGAAGACAGGATCATATCTTTCTGCTAATCTCCACTCTAGAACTGGAAGTTTCATGTAATTATCAACAAGGAGGTCAGAAGGGCTTACAGGAAATACCTTATATAAGGAAGCCTCATGGTTTTCTCCTGTGTGTTTTTTTCTCCTAAGAATTTGAACATAGGTAAGCTCTTGCTGTTCTTGAAAATCAGATAAACTTACAGGCATCTAATTTAAAAACTACCCTTTTCAGAGTTTAAGTTGTGACATTTTAGCAGTTTTTCCTCCCTTGTAATTGATAAAAATAAGGACAAGCAGTGCTCAGGGTATGTACTGCTGATTTTTTAATGTAAGAAAGCAGTAAGTGAGCTCAGAAGCTGGACAGTTGCTTTATAGAATCGTAGAATCATAGAA